>JAKCPI010016018.1:0-11265 GCA_023213315.1 Euborellia annulipes
GATACCAATTAATATTGTATTTGGTATCTTGTATTTCAAATACATGTAACTGATTAACGCCCATCCCTGAATATAACTGTTATGTGATTATTTAATTTAATTAAATACTAATAAATTTTAAAAACACTAGATCATGTTATGAGCAATAAAGTCTATATAGCAAGATTAAATGAAGACTTGAAGTAAATTTTGATCTAAGTGTCATTTTTTCCAATTTTCGAGTTATAACATGTTATCCTATGGGTCAAGCCACTTGAAGTATATCCTGATCCAAGTCCCAAATCGGTGTGTAGTAGATCAGATCATTGCCATTAAAATACGACTAAAAATACCTTGTTGTTCCAGCCAAGACACCTTCACCTCAAAATGTTAAATGTAAGTTTAAATACAACTGTTATTTCAATTGATTGGTATCCAATTCATTTGAAATAAATTTTGTCGCTTGGGACAAGATGCGAACCCTTGACCTTTGGTATCAGAAGCCACAGCTCTACCCCTGAGCCTTAGGTCAAGAGCTCTTAATATTTAAGTATAGAAAAAGCAGCCCAACACATTTGTTTTATAATTCAAAAAAACCCTACTTAAAATTGTTCTCGAAGAAAAACCTTCATTATCGCAAAATTTTGAAAAAGCCCCTAAGATCATAATTTACTTGAGGTCTTCAAATAAATAATTAAATCTTTAATAAACAATGTTTAATGGCTGTATATGTTTAAACAGAATCCGAAGGTGCTTTTGCAGCCAGGAAATTAAATAAAAACAATATTTTACTTAAATTTTTATTTTATTTTATATGGGCATTTCGGTCGCCAATCACGACCTTCATCTGGGTATATATAAATAGGCCTATTTGTAACAATATATTGTTACAAATACACGATCTTAGGTATTTTAATGTCTATTGCAATCATAAACTTCTTCCGTCTGAAAATATGGTATACATTTCATAAAAAATTTGGGTTTAAGAAAGTTTTTGTTTTTTACTTTCAAATTATTGATAGCTAGACAATCAATAAACAAATGAAGATTAAATAGTGTTGCATAATTTCAAAATAAATGACAGAAAAAATAAAATGCCTATTTTAGACAAATTAAAGTGACACCCGCTGTTTTGATACAAAATGTATTGAATTGGAAGGAAGATCATTCCAAATCAAAGCAACTGGCACCTAACCAATGCAACGGGGTAGGTACTCCATAAATTGTTGCAGTATAAGTAGGGAGCAAATTTGCAGCATGATGCTATTAATATTGTTGCTATCGTATTTTGTTGTTAGCCGTTAAACTGTTTCCAAAATTTGGCACACGGCAAAAAAGCAGTACATAATTCTGTGGATATGTCATCAAAGAAAAAGAAAACACACACACACAATAATAAGGCAAAGCTTCGATGTGAGGGACGATTACAAATATTATCAGGTTCCACAGATGCTTTGGTTTTAGCAAAGTCCTTATTACATTAAAACTTTCTTTATAATTCTTTGTTTTACTAGGTATATGTAACTATTTCATAAATAAAATCATTTAAATTAAATAAATTGTAAAAGTATATATACCATATTTCCAGACAACATAAATTGCCAAATGTATACCATATTTCCGGACTGAGGAAGTCCTTTTTTTATTTAATATGTACAAAAAATTAATATTTACTTGCTTGCACGGGGTATCTGATTCAATGATCAAACTTTTTGTGCATATTAAACAAATAAGAAATTGTATTAATATCTGATTGTAATAGACACGTGTATTTATAACAATATTTGCCCTGATGAAGGTCGTGATTGGCGACCGAAACGTCGGCGAATAAAAAAATTAAATAAAGTATTTTTTATTTAATTTCCTGGCTGCAAAGCCTCTTCGGGTCCTGTTTAAATCTTTAACTAGGTTAATTCTTCAGTACCAGCTGTTGTGAATGAGTTGATGGTTCATCAAATCCTTTCTTCAAATGCAGTACGTCTTGCAGCCCCGGCACTGGCGATCTCTATTAGCGACTGTTCTGTATTATACTCGTAGACGATTATTCGATTTCTAAAACAAAATAAATTTTTATTAATGTTAATTAGAAAGTATTACTGAATAATATGCAGAATAATTACACCGTTGTTAAAGGGGATTCTAAGAAAATTTTTTTTTTTTTAACAGCGTTTAACGTTCATTTAAAGGGGGCAGCGCAAGCAACGCGAAGGACGTTCTATTCTGTTCACTCACTCGTGGTTCCCTAAGTTTACTCAACCAACCAACTGGTAACGACGAACGACGAGAGAGCGAGAGAGAGAGAGTATAATGAGGTGCTCAGGCTGTGCGGTTTCCCATGTGGTTAATCTGGGGGTGGAGGGCGGGGGCAGTTGAGGCCGCAATTAATAACTTGATGGCACGAATGCAAAACGGCGGGCGGCGGTGGGTGCACCCTCTCTAGATTGGAATTTAATTGATTGCTTCCAACCCCTCGCTCTATCAATCGCTCGAGGGTGGCTGAATCTGAACACTTAATTGGTTGTCCCTCTCTCTCGCTTTCTATCAATATATCTATACAGTATATATATATATATATATATATCAACCATACATTGTATCTAACTATAAAATCGAAACTCGATCTCACTATCCCTATCCCTCACGCCCCTCAGTATCTACGTTTCCCTAACAATTTGTAATAATAATAGATAATTCCGAAAATTTCATACGATAGATAAAGCGACTAGGTTTTGACAATTAGAATTATTATTATTTCGCTATCGCTTGAAAGGACGAGATATCGCAAACATGTTTTGGGATGCCCAATATAAAATCATAAATTATATTGGAAAAATTAGTCGGTGTTTAGTTGCTGGAAGGTAGGCATTCCAAATGACCAATTTTATAATGGATTTTTTGATTCATCTTGAATAGGGCTAAGCAATCTTTGGCTGCTCGGTCAAATATGACCCACCAAGAAGCTAATGGATAACAAATATTTTTACAGGTGGTTACTCGTCAAGGATTGTTCCTGTTTTCCGGATGGATTGGAGATTTAAACCAACAAGGTTGAATTATAAATTTTATTTAGGCCAACTGTGTACATTTTAGTTCAGTTTCGTCATAAGCCATCCTCAGGGCCTGTCAAATATTTAAAATTAGAAACAGATAATCATAAATTATAATACATTTGTGACAATTGCCTAACGCCGTTATCTGGCAATAAATGTGAGTATGCATATATGTGTATGGGCTTGCATGTGATCTCTTGTAATAAAATAAAATTTAAACACATTAATTATATAAAAATCTGATAAATGTTCTACTTTCAGTTCAACGACAGCGAACCAGTATATGAGACATATATATATATATATATATATACGTGCAAATGATGTGTAAAAAACTCATGTTGACCTTTGACAAAATATTAGAGACATTAAATGTAAAAAATCTTTATTGCCAGGTAACGTCGTTAGGCAATTGTCACAAATGTATTATTTATAATTTATGATTATCTGTTTCTAATTTTAAATATTTGTCAGGCCCTGAGGATGGCTTATGCCAAAACTGATCTAAAATGTACACAGTTGGCCTAAATAAAATTTACTATTCAACTGAGAAAACAGGATGAATAAAGAAGAGCAGCTAGTATTTGTTTCATTTATTTAAGGCCCATTAAGCTGACGTTTCGGTCTCGGTCGAGACCATCCTCAGAGCTTATGGGCTGTTACTATTCAACCTCATCGTTGGTTTAAATCTCCAATCCACCCGGAAAACAGAAAAAATCCTTGACGAGTAACCACCTGTAAGTACAAAAATCATATTAAAATATAATCTCGTCTTCTCTCAGTTTTAAAACAAATATTTTTTCAAGTTACTTTATTTTATACTTGAAAACACCTTAGTCCAGCGTTTTCCAAACGCGGACTAGCCTAACGGGAGGTCCGAATATTAGCTAGAGTGAGAAATTTCCAAAATAATTGCTTAAATTTTATAAATATATAAAAAAGGTAAAACGGAAAAATTTCGATTAAAAAAAAATTTTATGAGAAATGCGTCTAGCCCGTCGGTTAAAAATGTTTTTTTATATGGAGGGAGGAGGATATTTAAAAGAGTCGCCCCCCCCCCCCCCCCAGAAATATATATGGTAATTCTTTTACAAACCGAACAGTTTCTGACCGACAAATTTTTGATTTGGCTGAAACTTTTTTTTACGGGTTCTAAATCGAAAAAAAAGAGACCCGTATTCGATTTTTTTTTTTTTTTTTTATATTTTGGAAAATAGAGAGGGTCGAAAATTTGAGAATTTGGTGATTTTTGGCTTAGAGACTCACTTTTAAAAATTCATAACTTCCGGTTCTTTTTGAGGTAAAAAAAAAACTTTTTTTTACCATTTTAAAGCTAAAAGTATGAAAGAAAAAAATTGTTCCACCAAAATTTATTAAAGATTTTACATTGTTATCAACAATTAAAATCTTTAAATCGATTTTTAACAATGGGGCTCCAACTGTATCACGTTTTTTAGTATAACCATCGCATTCTACTTGAAAATTTGTGCAGAAAACGGTTTTTAATCGAAGAAGATTAAATAAGGAGCCGGTTCCAAGGCACGCCTCCTTTTCTCTCCCCAAACCGGTTTTCTCTGCTTTATAGTGGTACAAGTGGCAAAACCCGCCCTCGGAGTTATGAATTTTTAAAAGGGAGTCTCTTAGCCAAAAAATAACCAAATTCTCAAATTTGCGACCTTCTCTATTTTCCAAAATATTTAAAAAAATCTACAGAGGTTTAACTTTTAAATTAGAATTTACCGCAGCGCGGTAAAATGAAATGATAGAAAAAAAATAAATGGTGAAATCTTTAGCTAAAAAATTATTCTTTCTAACCGTATATTCACCTTAATTATACCTCTTACGACATAGGTGTTATTCGAGCCGATAGACTTTTTCGTGCATGCCTCCCTAACCTGCCACTATAGACACATGATTTGTAAGACGTTGTTACGTCAAAAAAAAATCCTCGAATACTGGTCTCTTTTTTTCGATATAGAACCCGTAAAAAAAATTTCAGTCAAATCAAAAATATATCGGTCAGAAACTGATCGGTTTGTAAAAGAATTTCCCATATAGGCCCCTCCAGTGCACTACTATTAGTAACTGTTTTTGGGGTTGGTATTGTTAAGTCAATTGTTTTAAATAAAGAGTTTTGCTTATTAATAGAAGGACTTATTTATTAGCTGAAAGGCTCTTCTTTTATGTTTGTTTTTTTTTTTTCTTCAAAACATCCCAACAAAATGTTCGTTAATTCCAAAAATGCAATTTTTCTACCTCATTTGTTTCATCTTCTTAAAATGTTAAATAGGATAATTTTATTTCTTTTTGTATAATAGCAATTGACATTCTTCCTTCATCTTCTTCTTAAAGCCACCTCAATAATAACAAAAAGAAGAAAAAAACACTATAATAAACCTAATTTTCAAAAATATAATATAATAGCTGTGAGTATAAAAAGCAAATAAGCGTCTCTCTTTACTTCATTTGAATATTTAACATCAGGCCTCCCCCTATTGCATGCCGTTTGAATTGTAAAGGAAATGAAGATGAAGTAATTCCTTACTTCTTCTTTTTTAAAATTTAAGTGAGAGAGAAAAAGCTTTTTGATCAGAGCGAGAGACAAATATTAAATCCTTCTTCTTCTTCGTGAGTCGTTGCTTTTTAATTGCTTATTTCCACCCTCCGCCATTTATAAGAAAAAAGTAGAAGAGGTTTTAAGCTTTCTTGGAAAATTATATTTTCAAAAAATTCAACTCCTACTCTTGTTCTCTCTCCTTCTCTTTCTTTCATTTTATGTGAATAACGAAAAAAGACAATAACAAAATTGCTTCAGAATGACTAGCTAGAGCGTATTTTTTATTTTTTTTTATTTTAAGGTCTTTTTTGGGATCTAAGGCCATTTAGACCCCATCCCTATTTATTTCAAATGATTTATAGTCAAATCAAATGAAATAAATTTTTCTCGTCTGGGACGGGAGGCGAACCCGGGACTCCGGCGCGAGAAGCTAGTGTCTTCTCTCTGAGCCACGGGTCAAGGGCTATTTTCATATTTAATAATAATATTAAAAATGCAAAGCGTTGCAAAAGCTAACTATGTGTTGGGTCTCAGGCCCCCCCCCCTCTATGGCAGATAATCCCATCATCAGTGCCTTTTGGGACCTCCGATTAGGCAGCGAAGTGTATATTAGGCTCGACCAAAGAGTACTATTACTTTACTGATGCACTTTTTTAGATTTTTTAGATGTTTTTTGAAATGTATATTCTCATTTGCCATTGAAATCTTCTGAAGACCACTTTTCTCTTGTACTTCATAGGAAATATGGGAGAAATGGCTCCCATGGTAACAAAATATATATATTTTCCTCAGTTTATAAATTTTACATCGCCCTCGAGCCTTGGGGTAGGGGTTAGTGTGCTAACCTCGTATACCAAAAGTCTCGGGTTCGGACCCCAGGCAGTCCGATGATTTTATTTAAGCCATTTGGTATCCAATCCATTTGGTCTTGAATTTATATATATTGGCGAGGGAAACCAAATACAGTATATGTCGACACAAAAAAATCTGGTGTGACCTCACCTTCGGTAATCGAAAGTTGTGTTTTGTGCGACCAGTCACGCCAGATTTTTTAACACAGGCTCTTTGCGGCCAAAAAATATTTCTGTCCATTTTTTGTTTTTCAAAGAATGGGACAAGTCTGTTTTTTCTTTCCCAAGGCTGGGTACATTGTTATGATCCAAGGCTTGCCCCAAGCCTCGCCCAATAATGGTGACGCTTGGTCCAAGCCCCGACGGCATCGCACGCCAGCGGCATGACGTAGTGGAAATTGGCCTTTAGAGGTTTAGAGATTTAGAGATCGGAAGAGAGCTTCGAATTTAGAGATCGGAAAAATTGTATTAGGGGTGTCCAAAGTTTAAAAAATTGGAAAAATTTGGTTTTATTATACTTTAAGCCGTTTGAGACACCAATAAATACAAATAATAAAATGTATTTAAATTTTAAATTTTTGGATAAGTATTTTTTTAGGAGGGGGGGGGGCAATCAATGTAGTTACGCATCTGCAATGGAGATGAGGAAAATTATTTTTGAAAATAGTAAATTCTTTCCTCACCCGCTATCTAAAAAAAAATCTTTTCAGGCAAGCTACTGTAGGTGTGCGTCCTACTAGTCCCAGAGTGAGAAGAGAAATAGGCCTATAAATTTTCGAGTTAATAAATAGTTGGCTATAAAGGTTTCCCTCTCCTCCTCTTTTACTTTAACTTCAAACTTCCAAACGGCAATTAAAATAACCTCAAAAAAAAAAATAAAATAAAATAACTTCAGCCTACGCAATTTAGAGGATCAAAGGGTGTCTAAAGGGTTGAAATGTCGACGTCGATTAGTCAACACAAGGCAGGCCATCTTACAAAGTCAACATACGAGAAAGTCTCTCTCTCTAATAAAGTCTTCTACATAAATTGATATTTGTACATATCTATATGTACATAGAGAGAGAGGATATGCCAAAAGCAAATTGATATTCTCTCTCACTCTCTTTTGACCCTTAGTTATAACAACATCATTCTTCTTTTTCGTTTGTTTTATATAAAGGAAAAGAAAAATTTATATTTCCTAATATACGAATTTATTTTGTCTTCTTTCTTTCTTTCTCCTTTAGGCTCTTTGAGTTGATATTATTAAATTAACTTCCTTAGAATAGTTAAAAATATTAATAAAAGTCTGGTGTGTCTGGCCGCACCAGATTTTTGTGTCAACATATATTTAGTTTCCGACCGTAGAATTCAAGTTAAAACTTATAAACATAGAAAATTATTTATATTTTGTTAATATGGGAATTATTACTCTTAATAAAAATCGTTAGAGCGAATTTTGAGGAAATCGAAAGAATATTGAAAAAGAACAAATGCTCTTTGGCAGTGGCGTAGCGAGGGGGGGGAGCAAGGGGGGTCATCATGCCCCGGGCGCTACCCACAAAGGGGCGCCAAATGGTCCGCAAAACAAAAAATTGCTGAATAATTTTTATTTTGATTATAAATGATTTCTGGAAAATATATTTTAAATTTAGTGCCAGTGTAATATAATAATTTTGTATATTTTACATATAATATAATATGGTTTTCGAATGGGGGGGGGGGGGGGGGCGCTAAAAAGGTATTGTGCCCCGGGCGCGAGTTAAGCTCACTACGCCACTGCTCTTTGGCCGATTTTGTTCAAAAGATTTGTGTTATGTGCCAGGGGGATACCTAACTTGAATATCAAATTTCAACCTCCAAACTAATATCGTTCTGGTGATATTTTGTTCACAGACAAAGACACGCACAGATAGACAAACCCGGACCCGGTTTATGGACTCAATGGGCCTTAAAACGTGTATATCCATAAAAATCTCTACATCGAATTTTTGACATGATCCAATACTTTCTCTCTCTATATATATATATTACCGTTAACTCAAATGTCAAAGAAGTGAGTCAATAGCACAGTTGTCAGTTATGCATTTAATATATAACTAGCCGCGACGTCCCCTGGACTCCCCGCCAGCTAGCTCGGGTCCTCCTGGGGCAGAGCCTAGCATTTTCTTCTTAATTATGAAAAGAAAATGATTATTATCCCATTCCAATTCAGTGCCTGCTTGAGAATTTGTTTACATTCATACAATACACAAATGCAATACTCTACATTTCCTATGGAAGAAATCGTAACTTTAGAAATTAATAACTCAAAGAGATAAAGGAAGTTCGGGATGAAAATAATTTTCCTGTAATTCCTAGAAGGTCCTCTTTAAGCACATAAAATTTCGTTTCAAAATTCCAAAGGGAAGTTGCCTAAATAGAGCGTGACAGACAGACAGACAAGTAGACCGACGGACGGACATTAGCGAATTATATATATAATTTTATATAACAGAATTATTTGTATATTAAATGCACAACTAACCGACGACTGTGATTGACTTTACCCACAATTATGCTATGGCGTGCATTAGAGGGGGGGGGGATGATAAACTTTCTTCTATATATTACTAGGTTATATGAAAAGTCTAGCTGCAAAACGTACTTTCTCCACGAAGGAAGAAAATTGTTTGTAGTTGCTAAACTCACACATACAAAAGTCACATTCTCCCGTTTTTTCCATCAATCTAACTATTCTTGATGAAACTTCTTAAATTATAAATTCAAGAATGAGAGGTTTTGCTGTTAGACCCTTTATATAATTTCTAATAGGTTTACAAATAAAGAGAATTTACTTTCAAATGTTCGAGGCCTTTTAATTATTTTTCAATTTTCATCCTTTCGCTTTGTTCTCCTGGTGCCTCACTCAGATGCCAAGTTTGCTTTCTCCCTTGATCCAGCTCTGACGTCCAATAATATAGAGGAAAGTTGAGCTCCTGAAACAAAAAAGATTTTTTAATTTTTAATCTATTAATCTATTAATCCAACACTAATTAAATTTAAAAAGTTTATAGTTTAAATGAAAAAAAAAAAAGAAATAGAAAAAAAAAATCGAATTTACTATTTAACTAAATCCATTAAATTTAATTATTGTTGCGATAACAAATTAATGCAAATAGAAATATTCTGGTTTTCAAACGATTTGAGAATTTATAGCTGTTTATGTTAATATAATAAATAAAATAGGGTGTATGCGAGAGAGAGAGAAAGAGGAAATTTATTTTAGATATGTGTGTTTATTTTAATTTCATTTTAATTTTAATTAAAATTATTTAATTATAATAATAAATGATTCTAATTTAAATAATAAAAAAGAAAATTAATTAGCAATAATAATAAAATTATAATGAAACAAATGAAATCAAATTAAATACTGAATATAAATATTTAAATGAGAATAGATTATTTTTTTAAATAGGATTATTATTTTAGTCTATAAATAGAATATTAGTAAAAAAAAAGGGATTTATAGAATTTATCCAAAGTAAATTGCTGGAATCTAAAAAGAGAGAAGCAAAAATAAAATGTCTCCATGACGCTAAGAAAAGAATTCATTGTTTATTAAAAGATGGTATATCTTCTATATATATAATTCGCTAATGCCCGTCTGTCACGCTCTGTTTGACCAACTTCTCGTTGGCATTTTGAAACAAAATTTTATATGCTTAAAGAGGGAGTACAGGAAAATTATTTTCATCCCGAAATTCCTATAACTTTTTGAGTTATTAATTCGTAAAGTTACGATTTCTCCCTTCGAGGGGGACCAATGCCCCCTCCCCCTGGCTTGTCCTGAAAATTTTTTATCTATTAAAAACAAATATATACTTTTCCAATTGGGAATTTTTTTTAAATGAGCTAAATGCAAAGAATACATAAATATTTCTCTATACATTTCCTATAGGAGAAATCGTAACTTTAGGAATTAATAAATCAAAAAGTTATAGGAATTTTGGGACCAGATTATTTTTCCCAGACTCTCCATAATGTCCTCTATAAAGACTGCAAAATTTCGTTTCAAATTCTACTTGGAAGTTGGTCAAACAGAACGTGACAGACGGACAGACATTAGCAAATTATATAAATAGATATTGAATATTTAAAAGATCACAATAGCAAAAAATTCTCTCTAATCGAAGAATAAATATCAAACTAAAGTTTCTACTTTTTTGGATTTTTTGTATTCCTCAACTAAGAGACAATATTTTTTTTAATGTACAGGCCTATATAATTTTGTTGTTTCTCTATAAGCACGTAGCTGACTGACATAAATTTGAATTCTTGCTTCAATAGATGTCGTTAATCTTTCATATGTTGAACTAAAACAGCACTCGGGCTTGGTGTAGGGGTTAGCACAACCTTCTATACCGAGAGTCGCGGGTTCCGACCCCCCAGGCAGTCCGAAGATTTTATTTAAGCCATTTGGATACCAATATGGCTTACATTTGTAAAACAGAATATTAAATATTAAATTTTAATAGAAATTTGTAATTCACCTCTAACTTCTATTTAATTTTTTTTTTTGCCTCAATAATCAAGATTGTTGCCTATTCAATCCAAAGAACTTTTGCACACTTGTGTAAAATAATCTAGCCTTTTGTTATTGAATTGGAGAAGAAGAAGAAGAAAGTTGGTTGATTCTCTCAATAGTACGCTATAAGTTGGAAGAGGATTTGTTGGTTGTTGATAGTTGAGAAGGAGAGGAGATGATGATCCCTTGTTGTGACGGCAGGAAGAAAAGAAGAAATCTCTTGAATAGAGAGAACCTCACCCTAACAGCCTCATATACAGCTGATCCGATAGAAAT
>JAKCPI010016019.1:0-27836 GCA_023213315.1 Euborellia annulipes
TATATTAATTTAATTAACCTACTGATAATTTAATTAACCATTATCGATTATGAAATCTAACTGATGAAGGAACACTGGATAATAAAATACTCACTTAATTAACCAACGTGTCAATTCCAGATTTCGAATTCAATAAAAAAAAAAAAAAAAACAATAAACTTGTAAGGCACCAACGTCTAGGAATTTGTTTACGATTTCCAAATTGACGATAACACTTAAAATCATGACCCCATTTATTGGTTGAAAAAAACAACAACAAATAATTGCAAATCACAACAACAACAAAAAAAAAAGATGATAAAATGTAATTTATTGAAATTTTATAAGCTCACATAGATATGAACATGTTGTAAAAATGAAAACAAATAAATTTGTAGTTTAGTAGATGAAAATGAAAAACTAAATGGATAATGAAAATTGTTGCCTGAACATAACAACAAACGAGGTCTATCATTTTGAATAAATTTGCATTTTTATGTTACGTATAAGCTATTATAATCTAACAGAGGATAAAAGAGATTTTTTTTAATCGCTTAAATCTAATAATTCCCATTCTACGGGCAGTGATTAGCTCGACTTACAATTGTTTTATTATTTAATTAAATAGAAAATAACATTGTGAAATTGCAAAGAATTGTTTTTGCTTTTCTCTTACCTTATATGTTAATATATAGAGAGAGAAAGTATTGGATTCATGTCAAAAATTCGATGTCGAGGTTTTGCCATTCGAGGACCCCGAGTCCAAAAAAGAAGTTTTCGCGCAGGTCTGTCTGGAGTGTGTGTGTCTGTGTTCAATTTAAAGCATGAAGGGAATTGAGCTTGCTTATTTGTATATTTAAGTTAGGAACCCATCTGAGGCGTGAAAAATAAGCTTTTAATCAAAATCGACCAAAGAGTACTAGTACTTTACTAATATACTTTTTCAGTTTTTTTTTTCGATTTTCTCGTAAATTCGCTCCAACAATTTTGATTAAAATTCAAAAAATCAATTATTTTTTTAGATGCTCTTTCAAATGTATATTCTTTTGCTCTCAAAATTGTTTGAAGACCAATTTGCTCTTGTACTTCAAAGGAAAGATAGGAGAAATGGTTGCCATACTAACAAAATATACAATAAATATTTTCCCATGTTTATAAATTTTACATCTTGTAACTCAAAATGTAATGTACTGTCGCGAACTAAATATATCTCAACACAAAAATATCTGGTGTGACAAGCACGGTACACAACTTTCTCTTGCCGAAGGTTAAGAGAAAGTTGTGTGCTGTGCGACTATCACACCAGATTTTTTTTTTTATTTGGTTAAAAAAATTAGTTCATTTCGATTGTGTAGACTCCAATTCAATTGGCCTAAATCCACTTCCCACTGCCTCCTATATATGAGTCGTCCATTTCCAAAAGTGTCTAGTTGCATCGGGAACAAATTTTCAGGAAACGAGAAAAATCTGTATTTGATTAAACTCAAGAGTTAAAATTTATGACTGTTATGTTTATAAAATCTGTAAATAAATTAGAAACACAATTTACAAGATCTTAGGTCCTTATTATTTCTATAGAGCAGGAATAAAATTGCTTTAATATTTAACTTGGCACTTCTTTGAAAGTTTTTTGTAATTAGCTAGTTTTTGGAATTGTAAATGCAACCAGTTCAGTTTCAATCAAAAATAGCAAAAAAAAAAAAAAAAAAAAAAAATTACAAGTTAGCCAACAAGAATCATTATTAAAAAGTGTAGAAAGATAGTTCTTCACTGAAATGTCCCCCAGTTTACCAAAATATACAATTTTGTTGAAGCTCGTGGGTAGGGCTATTTTTTTCATTGCAATTAGCAAGTTTTGGAAATGACTTCATGAAAGTCGCCATCTTTATGTTAGCAAGCAAGTATTTTGGTAACAGTATTTGTTTGTTTGCAACAAGACAGTTTTGGAAATGGAATGAAATGCAACTAAGCCTGGTTTGAATTTGTACTCGATTTTCAGTATTTGTTTTAAATAGGATTTATCAACTTTTTTCACTGGAAAACTATTCTCAAATGGGTATTTCATGCAATTAAAATCTCAATTTTTCAAATTTTGTCAATTTTTTGGAAATGGACGACTCATATATAGATTCAAAATTAAATAAGATGAAATATACATCAAATAATTTTATCTTTTATTTTCCTATTTCCTCTCCTTTTTACTTTAAGCTCTCTTCTATTTTATTCCCATCCCTTCGAACGAAAGGACATTATATTTAAAATATGATCCGATACATGTTTAACAAAAAAAAAAAGTCCTATAGATATTCTTTTCCTTATTGGCTGCCGGTTATGAAATATAAAATAAATAGTGTGCTTTATAGAGAAATTACAATGGAAAAGCAAATAATCGCGAAAGAAGAATAGTATTAAAATGCAATTTAGGGCGCAATGTTTGGACAGTGGTGGATCCCCAAGCGGGTGAGGGGATGACCCCTCAAATAGAGAGTTAGATTGACAGATAGAAACTCTTCAAGTTCAGTTTCAATATCTCTACTAAGCAAATATCAGACATCTCGTCGCCTCCAGCATGTGTTGACATTGTATTTTGCTAGCTTCTTCATCTACTTCTTCTACGATCTAAATAAGCCTTATCTAAATCTAAGCGAAAGAAATATTTCAAATTACTCAAGCTAGGATAATTAGCTAAGACTAGTCTATCATTGACCTTATAAATAAGTACGATCAATGATCTCCAAATGCAATTATCTATTACTTTCTCTTACCTCTATACCGGGTGGCCCATTAGTACGGGATCTGTAAATAGTGGCTATATCGTTGCACTTTTTTAAAGTTTGGAGCACTGGAGTAGTGTGTAGGGCTTTTAAGGCTGCAGGTTAAAATATTTGCCCACTGATCGCTAATCGTATACAGGGGGTATCGATACAAACTTAGGTTTTTTTCAATAGAATATTATTTCATATTTGGGTTGCCCTGTCAATTTTAGTAGGACTTTATTAAACATACTTGGTACTTAGGTCAAGCCGTTTAGGCGTTATTTGACATTTTGTGAAAAACCAGTTGTTCAGTTACAGTCGAATATCTCCCAAACCATAAAACAGAAAGCCCTGGTTGAGCACCATTGTTATCCATGAATGGTGGAACTTAAAGGTAGTGTGTCGAAATGATACACTTCTTGTTGCTCCAGTAATTATTGATGAAAATTTGACTTTTTTGATTGCGGATAACTTTATTTTTTCAAATAGAACCACATATAATTGGTTTGGATGCAACGTCTTATTAGCTTCAAAAGTGATATAAGGTTATGGCTACCTATCATCATCCATTTAGGGAAAAAAAAATCAAGTTATTGCTTTTTTGCCACAATTTACTGATCCCGTACTAATAGCCCTCCCGGTATATGTTAATATATATAGAGAGGAAGTATTGGTTTCATGTTAAAAATTCAATGTCGAGATTTTGATGGATATTCCCGTTTTGAAGTTCCCTGAATCCAAAAATAAACAAAAATAAAGAAAATATCACAAGAACGAAAAGAGCTACGTGGATGAAATTTGATATTTAAGTTAGACACCATCCTGACACCCAAAACCAAGCTTTTGATCAAAATCGGACAAGGAATATTAGTATTGATATATTTTTTCATAATCCTTTTATCATATTAAAATTCATAAATCTACATACACAAAAATCTGGTGTGTCAGCACATCCCACAACTATGAAATATTGATGTGCGTACTCACACCAGATTTTGCTTCGGTAATTTAAAGAAAATCTAAAAAATAACTGATTTTTAAATTTTAATCAAAATCGTTTAGCGAATTTTGAGAAAATCGAAAAAACCTGAAAAAGTACATCAGTAAAAAACTAGTACTCTTTGGCCGATTTTGATCAAAAGCTTATTTTCACGCTCCAGTGAGGTGCCTAACTTAAATATAAAATTTCAACCTTGTTCATTCCTTAATGCTTAAAATTGAACATAGACAGACAAACGAAAACCACTTTTTTGGATTCAGGGACCTCAAAACGTGTTTATCCATCAAAATCTCGACATCGAATTTTTGACATGAATCCAATACTTTCTCTCTCTAAATATCAACATATATAGAGGTAAGAGAAAGTAAAAAGAGCGTGGGCTTCATTTTCTTGATTCTTTTTTGACTATAATTATAATAATATAATCTATAACACAATAGAATGTGAGAGGATTAAACTTTATCCGTTGTTGCTGTTGTTGAGGGAATGATGACGATGATCATCATCATAATCATCGGCATTATTTTTGTAAATTGATAATGGTTGGTTATCTTTCGCCCATTCACTCACTCTGGGTTGTTTAGCAACTAAATAACGATGCTATTTATTCTTAATAAAACCTTCTGAGTTGTTTGTTTATAATTAAAAGCCGAGAGAGAGAGAGAGAGAGAGAGGAATGGAATGTGAAGCCTGCCGCAGTTTAACGAACCTGACGAATTAATCCGGCGTAGAGAGAGGGATGGGGGGGGGCAGGGGTAGAGCACATCACAAGCTCTTCCCCCCAGGAAGGAAAGAGAACCATCCATCGAGCCAATTGTGGATGATGGGTGATGGGAGAGAGAGAAGAGGACGTTTTTCAATCTCCTGTAAGCAAATTCGTTAAACGATCAATTTGCCAATAGCCAATACTACAACTAGAGAGAGATATATACAGGGCAAGGGGAAGGCAAGGGAATTCCCTTCTTCTTCTTCTTTAGTTGGCTTCCTGTTTCTCTCTTTCTCTGTCTTTCAAAGTGGCTTTATCGAGGAAATAGGCAAATGGGGAAATATAATTAGAGAAGGATGAGTGCCAGGTAGGTGACTGACTCGTTAGCTCAAGAGGGAATATGATCAGCGTTGCTTGGCAACACAAATTCACTTCTTTTGATAATATTGGCATGTCTGTTTAGAAGGAAAATTTCCGTTAACTGGTTGGAAATAATCCATCAAAAAAAAAATATAATAATAATACTGTGTATTGATAAAGAAATGAAACTTTATACATAACAAATTCTGTATCTATTGAATTTTTACTTTCTCTTACCATATATATGTTAATATTATATAGAGAGAAAGTATTGGATTCATGTCAAAAAGTCGAGATTTTGATGGATATACACGTTTTGAGGTCCCTTGAATAAAAAAAAGTGGTTTTCGCTACATGGTCTGTCTGTGGGCGTCTTCAATTTAAAGCATGAAGGAATTGAGCTAGGAGGTTGAAATTTTATATTTAAGTTAGGTACCCCCTGGGACGTGACACGAAGCTTTTGAACAAAACCGACCGAAGAGTACTAGTACTTTACTGATATAATTTTACATTTTTTTTCGATTTTCTCAAAATTCGCTCCAACGATTTTGATTAAAATTCATAAATCAATTATTTTTTAGATGCTCTATTAATAATATCTTATTCAATTTCAAAAAAATATCTAGACATACTTTTTTCTATTTATAAAACACTACTAAGGGTCGGTTGCTTTAGTTCTAATTAACTTTGGGTCTTAGCTAGTTGATTACAATCTGGGCTGTTATTTAATCATATGATTAGCTTAATTAGATGTGAAAAGTCAACTAGCTTATCCGAGGGATAGCTACTTAATTAGAAGTGAAGCAAACGGCCCTAGAATGACTTCTCTTTATATTTGGATTACTTTCAAAAAATTAACCCCATTCACTCCAGCCCAGTGATTCCCAATGTGGTCTATATCGACCCCGCTTGACGAAACTGGATTTTGGACCGGATGGAAATTCAACACATCCTATCACTACACAACATCCATTGGTTTTTCTCCACTCACGGTCAGTTTTTTGGGGTGACAACGCTCCATTTGGATAGATGGAGCGATCGTGAATGCCAGGCCTTATAGTACTAAAGTCAGAGGATTAAGATTCACTAGCTCAATAATAAAATAGCAACTCTATTTCTTAAACATCTCAGAGACGTTGTTTTGTTTTATTCTAATAGAATAAGAAGGTGAATATGGTGGCAACATTAACTTTTTTTTTTTCTCGCAATCTAATATTTACATATTATTCTCTTTTCTTTTTCCCTTAAAAGGTTTCTGGCAATCAAAAAAAAAAAAGAACTTTACCAGCACATTTATTTAAAGATATTATATTTATATATACATAATAATTTTCAGTTAGTTTTTGTCTTCTTTTTTTTTCTCTCTCCTTTTCATTTCTTTCGTTCGTTTACAAGTTGTGTGTTCTGGCGGAACAAGAAAATGGAGAGAGAGAATTTATTATTAGGCCAAACACAAAATTTAATCGGGTAATTTAATGGTTTTTAAAGTTTGCTGTTTCACGAGAGTAGAACCTTCTTCCCTCCTCCCTCCCTCTCTCTGACGTCTTCTTAGGGGGTGGGAATTCTTCTTTTTTTATCCAGAATGAATGATGAGTAAGGAAAAAACTTTAGAATAAAATATAAAATAAATGAACATTGTAGAAAAATTTTTAACGTACTCATTCATTCCCCCAACAACAAAAAAATAAAAATCGGAGCTTCGGGAAGTGGTGTTCTGTGCTTGTCACACCAGATTCATCATAATTATACCTCTTAAGACAAAGGAGTTATTCAAGCTGCTTAACTTTTTTCGTGCATGCCTCCCTACCCGGGCACTATAGATTTTATTGTAAGACGTTGATTAATGAATTTTAATCAAAATCGTTAGATCGAATTTTGAGAAAATCGAAAAAAACTAAAAAAGTGCATCAATAAAGTACTAGTACTTTTTGGCCCATACTTTTTCTTGATATATTAACATATATATGTAATAGAAAGTAAAAACAATTTTACCTTAGCAAACTCACTTTCGTCGTTGCTGCAATTTTCATAATCATATACTCAGATGGCTACCATTTCAGGATGGACGATCACCAGAAGAAATCCCAATTGGATGACGTAAGAAGATGCTCTACCTGTAAATTAAAGAAAATTTATATTGAAATTCTACGTATATAATTGCGGAGTGTCTGTATTTCCGTCTGTTGTTTGTTTGTCTGTCACCTTCTGTTCATTCAGTGGAAATTTCAAAACTAAATTTCTTGAAATGGATAGCTGAAGATATTAAATTAGAAGATTGAACGGGGAGCCTTCCAGGTACAGCAGCTAGATATAATAAAAAAGTTTATATTTTATTGCCGACGTTTCGATAGCTAATCGCACTCCTGTCACTCTGTCAATTTTGTATGCCCTGAGGATGAGTGTCGAAACGTTGGCACAAAAATTATAAACGTTTTTATTGTACTTAACTGCTTTTCATGGGAAGGCTCCCTTTCAATCTTCTTATTTTACTTAAGAACCTGTAGGAATTATCTCGGGGCCGGAAAAAGTTTCATTTTGCCGCACAGAGTTATTAGTCTATACCGGGTCATATGTGTCTGTGAACAAAATATCTCAAGAACGAAATAAGCTAGGAGGTTGAAATTTTATATTTAAATTAGGTATCACCCTGGAACGTGAGACGAAGCTTTTGAACAAAATCGGCCAAAAAGTACTAGTACTTTTTCAATTTTCTTAAAATTCACTATAACAATTTTGATATCAATTATTTTTTAGATGCTTTTTAAAATGTATGTTCTCATTTTGCACTTAAAGACCACTTTACTTTTGTACTTCAGTGCCGTGCGACCAGTCACACCACATTTTTTTTAAGCTCATTGACTTTTTTCTTTGAAATATTGTTTTTACTTAAATTACTAATAATCACAAAACTATATGTAAGAATAAAATAGTGAATATTTGCTTTAAACAGTATGCCCGCACGAAGGTTAATCTTTGACGGCAGATAGAACCTTTCCCTATTATTTTATAAATCGTCTATGCGACTATCTTCATGGCTTGAGTTCAGTCAAAATGAAGATGGTCGCATGGTCGATCGAAACGTCGCTGTGGATTTGAATAAAATAAAGAAAAAAAAACATACTACATCATGCCTCGGCAAAATAAATATCCTATTACTTAAAGAGAAAATATTTATAATAATTATAAACAGTTAGGCAGCATATCAGACAAGTTGAGATTACGCAATTGTCTTTACTGTTTATAGTTTTATTAATATTTAGAGAAATGAGGAGGAGGAAATATCATTGTGCTCCTGTATCTGACAGGTTTTCTCCCCTGGATGAATTTTGTATGGAAACATCCATCCATTCTACGGGGATCATCATCATTCTCAGATCTCTCTCTCTCTCTCTCACTCTATTTACATTTCATTAATTTTGCATCTACTATTTTTCTCTCCCTCTTCCTTTTCATCGCGTAAATATTTATTATTATTAAACAAACAGTGAACTAATTATAAGGTTACAAAATAAAAGATTATATATATATAGGAGGTACTTTGAATCCAAATGATGATGGATATCCTATTTGATTCCGAAGTAAATGTTATAGTGTTTATGAAGGGATTAATATTATGATTTTGATTAATTTCGATCTTAAGCGATTATTCTAATGAATGGCTTTGGAATTAAAGCTTCACATTCACGCTTCAATTTATACTATGTATGAACTATTTAAATGATACGAGAGTTAATTTGATTAAATTCTTCTATTTTCTATTTAGTAGAATAAATAAAAGGCCAAGCAGCTATGTTTATTTCTTTATTGTAGAATCCAAAGTAACGTTTCGGTCGACTATGCGACAGGGTTGGCTTAGAATTTCCCCAGGTGGGCAAAACCCACTGGGCTTTTCAATTAAAAAAAACCCACTGTTATTTGGGTTTTATCGGGGTTTTTACTTTTTTTGTCAGATTTACAAGAAGTGGAGTTAGGGAGGGAGATTTAAAACTTTAAGTCAGAAGGGAAATTTAAAACTTAAGTCGGGAATTGGAAAAATTAAAATTTTGAATTATTGACTTTGGTATAATAATATCTGATAGATCGTAATGAATTAGATTTTGAAAAGGCAGGTATCGAAAAATAGCATGATACCTTTATGCTAATTTTCGATACGGACCCCCTAGTTACGCCCATCTGGGTAGCGCTGATTCAAAAAAAAAAGCCATCTGTTTTGCCCCAGCAGACATAGTTTTAGAGATATGGAGAAAAAATAAATTTTAATAGAAGATTTGCTCTCAAGGGACTCTAATTTTGAAATTTTGAAGATTTTTTTAAGGCGTCACCCTTTAAAAAATATGCACATAGTTAAAATAAAAACATAGAAATATTCCAGTTCTAGTACAATCCGAAGTGATTTTAGTGGTGGAAAATAGGGGCTTGTTTATAAAAAATTTTTCAGTTTTTTAAATTTGGACACCACTACAAATTTTTTACCATCCCTGAATGCAAAAATCGTGTATTCACAATATTCTGTGGTTATTTAATTTTCCAAAATCATTCGTCGTGCAAATCCGTTAATTATTAACGGAATTGTAAACCAAATAGTTATCAAAGTCAAGTTACTGAAGGTAAGAGAAAGTTGTGTGCTGTGCGACCAGTCACACCAGATTTTTTTTACAAGCTTCCGTTATTTGGATATTAATTGCAATAAAAGCAAAATCATTCCTACATAATATTAATGAAATATGACATTTTATTATTAAATATAATTTTATTATATAAATAATTCAATTAATGTTAATTAAATAAACTCATTGAATTTCCATCCATTATAATTAATTAACAATAAATCAAATGAAAATGTAACTAAACAAATCAAATAAATCTCTTTTCATTTTCCTACTGCCCAACCAAATATGCAATATATTCAAGCAGCGGCGTAACTAGCCTTTAAGGGCGTGGGGGGGGGGGCGAAGCTCAACTAGGGCGCCGTTTTTCGTCTGACCTTTTTTTTTTTTTTTACTAATCTCATTCTACCTTTTGTTTTAGTATTAGAAACTTTTTTTTTTTTGTAATTTTTCTCCGAATTTGTGATATACAATGAATTTATTATGAAATTTAAAAAAAACGGCCGCAGATTTCGGGGGAAAAGAACGGTGATTTAGGTAAAAAGCCGTGTATAGTAGTATTTTTACTTTCTCTTACCCTATATAAGTGAAATATATATAGAGAGAAAGTATTGGGGCGATCATGTCAAAAATTCGATGTCGATATTTTGATGGATATTCATGTTTTGAGGTTCCATAAATCTAAAAAAGTGGTTTTTCGTGTCATGGTCTGTCTGTGTGTTCAATTTTTAACCATGAAGGAAATGAGCTACGAGGTTGAAATTTTATATTTAAGTTAGCCACCCCCCTCCGAACTCGTGGAAATAAGCTTTTTTAAATAAGATCGGGCCAAGAAGTACTAGTACTTTATTGATGTTCATTTTTGCCCGTGAAATTGTTTGAAGCACATCTTTACTCTTTTGTACTTCATAGAAAAAATGGTTGCCATGGTAACAAAATATAAACATTTTCTATACTTTTAAATTTTACATCTTGAAATTTGAATGTATAGTAAGCGCCACAATTAAGTCCCCACCTGATAGCTTTAGTCATAAGTATATGGTATAGTATATGGTAGATCGGTGAAATAATTTCGAATTGAAAAGGTAAAAAAAATCATCAGTACCAGATTTTTTACGTTTTACCTTTTCAGTCATTGTGTAAAATTATTTATTTTACGCAAAGGAAGCTACAGTTTGCTTGTACAAAAAAGATTGAACCTGCATGCTTGTCAAATTTTCAGCCACGTGTGTAGGTAGCCGCCTTAAGAGACAATCGAAGGAAGATACCCCGAAAAGCCTGATATGAAAAATTTTGGATAAAATTGTTTTTTTTAAATAGAAAATTTATTACAAAAATTCTTTAAAATAATTTTCTATTATTTTTTTTTCCATTTAACCCCTATCAATAGAAAGAAGAGAAGAGAGAAGAGGCTTGGCTTTATCTTTGCCTATTCACTTTTGTTCATATTTTTACGTAAAATACTTTGCCCTTGGTCCGCCTCACACAGAGAGAGAGGAGAGAGGGAGAGAGAGATTTATGGGCCACTAACTTAAAAGGGAAATGAATGGAGACTATCAATTTTACAAAAAGCTTTATAACATTTGAACAAATGATACTATTTAAGTTTAATTTAATAGCTTTTTTTTTTCAAAGACACTACACACACACACACACACATACTTTCAGTACGTTGTATAATACAAACGTACTGTACACTCAATCAATGTTATTTTGTTAAAACGTCGTAAATGACAATTGTTTTTGATTTAAATGATTCTTACTCTATTATCAAAATTATTTACATTTGATATCTCTATCTTTTTTTACGGAATAAAATTTCATATTTTTTTTTTTTTTTAGAAAATTAATTATGTCGGTTTTGTCGCTCAGGAGCCCATATCTTGTGGGTACGTGGATGGCGACCACGACCTACCCGAGCTCGGACAGGCAGTCTTTCTGTTCTTTGTATGTCTGTCTCTTCCATCCTTTTTCCAACTGGCGTCAGACCGTGCGACGGGTCGGCCTGTTCTATCCTTCTCGGTCGCAAAAACGCATAATAGGGCTGGAGGGAAATAGTGAGGTTTGCCGACCCCGCATAACGGGAATAAGGCGAGGACAGAAGAAGTAGAATTATGCCGGTTTTGATTTCGAGTTTGTATTTAGATAATCATGAAAATATAAAAATACAGTCAGAAAATATTTCTGCCCCCCCCCCCAGCCAACGGGTTATGGTTGTTCAAGGTCTTTTTCGGCATCTGAGGCCATTTATAAATAAGGTCCGTGTCTATAGACCCCGACCTTATTTAATTTCATCATCTGTCCTCGTCTTATTTCCGCGATGCGGGGTCGGCCCACCTCACTTTCTCCCTCCAACCCTACCATAA
Source organism: Euborellia annulipes (assembly GCA_023213315.1). Classification (NCBI taxonomy): domain Eukaryota; kingdom Metazoa; phylum Arthropoda; class Insecta; order Dermaptera; family Anisolabididae; genus Euborellia; species Euborellia annulipes. Next base: position 11,775 of record JAKCPI010016019.1, read on the forward strand.
GTTTTTGCAACCGGAAGAAATAAGACAGGCCGGCCCGTGGCACGGTCTGACGCCTATTGAAAAGAGGTATTGAAGAGACAGACATACAAAGAGCTGAAGGTTTGCCTGTCCCAGCTCGGGCAGCTCGTGATCGCCATCCACGTACCCACAAGATGTGAGCCCCTGAGCGATTCATTTGAAAAATAAAAGATTATATTTTGTCAACGTTTCGAGTGCCGATCGTAATCAACATCAAGATATTTTATATAATTTCTAACACTGTTTTAAATTTTAATTTGATCAGTCAAACAATTTTATTATATTTACAATAATAGATGGTACACGAATTACGAAATAAACCATCTATTTTGTATGTATTATTGCTATTTATATTATATTTTGTGATTCTTGTGTAAAAAAAATAAATACCATTTATTATAATTAATAAAATCCTGGCCGGTGGGCCTGGTAACGGAGAAAAGCAACACACACCACAATCGTTGGGGTTAAGCGATGCCAAGCGCGGCGAAAACTCGGGATTGGTGACCCGGAGCAATCAGAGTCTTGAATGTCCCCCGGTAGCCCGGTGTTACTCTATTTAAAATTATGTGAATAAATTAATAACCCCTAAATGGCATCAGTTTCTGAAAAGGGTATTTAAAAAAATAAAATAAATATATTAATAGCTAGCCCGCAATAACAGCGAGCCCTCAGTATTAAAAAAAACATTTGAAATTTTGGGCAATCCCTTACATCCCATTCTCTTGTCGAGTCTGTTACTATTTTCAAAATATAAATCTTTTTCCATCTGTCTATGCAATGAATTTATTTTATATATTGGCTGATGGCCAGAAGTCCCGTCATCCCGCTAATATAAATAATTTTACAATAAAATATTTGATTCTGATACAATGAAATAGATAATAGAAGATATAATGACACAAGATCCGATAATAACAATAAGCGAACAATGTTAATGATCAAGAAAGAATTTGTCAAAACCGATAATTAAAAGGAAATTGGAACTTAAAGGAGAAAAGGAAGTTGGCAAAGCCCACCACAACTTTGTGGCTGTTTTTTCCATAAGGTGGTGGTGGTGGCTGCTTGGTTCCAGGGTGGTTTGAGGTGAGAAGCCGAAGGGGCGCGCGCTTAAGTTTCTCGGCGTGAAACTCGTCCCGAAAAACCAAGAGGCCACAGAGAGAGAGAGAGAGAGAGAGAGAGGAAGAACTGTCAAGAGATAATTTGGATAAATTTATGATTTGGCTGTGCGTGTCTAAAAGGGCGGCAGCCGATGATTAAAGTAGATTATTTTAAAACTTTTCGTGATAACTTGGAATTTTTTTTTAAAGAGAGTATAACTTACTATATCAACTCTTATATTATTATAGTCAAAAATGTTTAAAAAGGCAACTTTAACATGGAGCTGCGAAATTATTACGTAGACTAGTGGAATAGTTGAAAAAAATAACTTTATCAAATTTTTATTTCCTCTTATATTGATAAGAGATATACTCGTAAATACTGTATAATAAATAGAAAGAATTGCGATATTATAAAGGAAAATACACGTTTTGAGGTCCATGAATTCTTAAAATATGTCTGTCTGTCAGTGTGTGTATGTCGTGAACCAAATATCTCAAGAACAAAAAGAACTACAAGGTAGCAATTTAATATTTAATTTAGATAACTTTCCTGGCATGCAACGCAAAGTTTTTGATTAAATTTGGCCAAACCGTACCAGGACTTTAGCCTTTTTGGATTTTTTTGATTTCCAAAAATTCTTAAATCTACTTATTTTTTAGGGTGCTCTTTAAAATTTATATTCCCTATTACCTCCTAAATTGTTTGAAGCACACTTTGTTCCTGTACTTCATAGGAAAACTAGGAGAAAAGGTTGCCATTTTCCTATGATTCTAAATTTTACATCTTCTTGAATTCTAATATACAGCCGAACACTAAATATATGTCGTCACAAAAAAATCAGATGTGACAGCACAGCATACCCCTTTCAAATACCGAAGGCAAGAGAAAATTGTATGATGTGCGGGTAGTCACATCAGATTATTCCCTTTTTTTCAATTTTATAGTTTTCATAATTTATTCTTCTTCTTCTTCTTCTGTCCTCGCGCTTATTATTCCCGCGGTGCGGGGTCGGTGGAATGGGTTTTTTGTGACCGGAAGAAATAGAACAGGCCGGCCCGTCCCACGGTCTGACGCCTGTTGAAAATATAAAGAAAGGGACAGACATGTAAAGAATAGGACAGCCAGTCCCAGCTCGGGTAGCTCGTGGTCGCCATCCACGTACCCACAAGATGTGGCCCCCTGAGCAAAGTTTTCATAATTTATTATAATTTATTAATTTCAAACGTGAATAGTTCTATTTATCAAAGTACATATTATAAAGTTTGAATTAAAGTTTAAAATTATTTAATGTTTTACTCTTCACTATCTTAATATTGCATGCATCAACTTTATATGAATATAAATAAAGTAAGAAATAGTAAATCTTATTTAAAGTAAGGAAAAAGAGAAAAAAAGTATGTTCTGCCTGCTACGAAAAATACGAGAGTTTTAATTTAATAATTTAAATATTTAATGGCTGTTGGAAAATGCATAAACTTTAAATCAAAATAAAAAATCTGGTGTGACATCTCAAAACAGATTGAATATAATCACTTAATCAACTAGTTTATAATTCAATTCTTGCAGGATATTTCATGATCTATCAAATCTGCAATACATTTCTATTAAATTTATACAAATATTCATTCATTAATTTTAATTTTAATTTAAAATTTTCTGGGTACGATTTGTTGTAAGTAATGATTTAGTTCTGAAATAAAATTAGCGTTAGTAAACATGACATAATATTACTATTTTTACTGTTCCTGCGGGAGGGTACGGTAGGTTAATTAAATTTCGGTATTAGCTAATATGATTGTAGATTGGACGAAGTGACGAAAATTGTTATGGCTTGGGGAAGGTATATTAAAAAAATCTGGTGTGACTGGTCGCACAGCACACAACTTTCTCTTACAAGTTAGATTCGGTTATCGAAAGTTGTGTTCTGTGCCTGTCACACCAGATTTTTTGTCTCGACATACATTTAGTTTCCGATGATACGGTACATTTCAGAATTCAAGAAGTAAAATTTATAAACATGGGAAAATATTTACCACTGGTATATTCTGTAACCATAGCTAACTTAAATATAAAATTTCAACCTCCTAGCTCAATTCCTTCATGCTAAAATTTGAACACAGACAGGCCATGTCGCGAAAACCACTTTTTTTGGATTCAGGGGACCTCAAAACGTGTATATCCATCAAAATCTCCACATCGAAATTTTGACATGAATTCAATACTTTCTCTAACATATAGAGGTAAGAGAAAGTAAAAATTTAGAGCCATTTAAACATCGTCTCTATTTATTTCAATTGTATTGGCAGCCAATCCAATTGAAATAAATTTTATAAGATAAGAACTTTTGACCCCTAGCACATGAGGCAGAAATTCAACCACTGAGCTAAACCTCAATCAAGTAAAATTCAATTCCCAAAAAACCCAATGTTGTTTAATTTCTAGACAAAAAAATAGGATTTGCCCTCCCCTTATTTACAGCAATAATAGTCTCGAGTTCAAAGATTCATTTTCTGTTCTGGGAGTGACAGTTACATCTGATCTCTCCTGGAGCAACCACATCTCTTCTGTGGTTAAATCTACCGCAAGGAAATTGGGTTTCCTATTCAAAACGAAGCGTTACTTTTCCTCCCAACAACTCCTAATCCTCTATAAAGCCCAAATTCGGCCGTGTCTTGAATATTGTTCCCACCTTTGGCGAGGGGCGTCGAAAGACGCTCTCTCCTCCTTGGAAGCCATACAGAGGCGTGCAATTAGACTGATAGGTGATTCTACCCTTACTGCATCCCTACAGTCACTAGATCATAGAAGAAGAGTATCTTCACTATCTCTCTTCTACAGGTATTACCATGGTCAATGCTCTGCCGAATTAAAATCAATTATCCCACCCAATGCAACATATTCACGGAACACAAGAGAGGCATCTTCCCAGCATCCCTATGCTGTTCAGATCACGACTAACAGAACAAATCAATTTCATTCTTCCTTTGTCCCCATGACCTCCCGTGATTGGAACAAGCTCCCTGCGTCTATCTTCCCCAAAACCTACAATCTTCAGACTTTCAAGTCTAACCTCAACAGGCATCTTCTCAGTTCCCGCAGTTGAGTTTCCCCTTTATGCTTCTCCTTTTGTTTTATTTTCTTCCTGGCTGCATGTGACTATTGGTCATTATAGGTCTTCGGACCTTATGCACCCATTCCAAAAAAAAAAAAAAGCTCTAGGACAATTTACATTACTATTAATTAAATAGCGAGAGAGAACTGTCGCTTAACTGACTCTGCGAACCATAAACAATGCTGAAAGACTGAAGATGACTCAAGAAAATCGACCCAAAATGTCTCGATAAATTGTTGTAAAATATTGCATAGGAGGCTTTTATTTCTCTCAAGGATCTGTTATAATCTTTTTAGACACTAATATACTTAAACTAAAATTTAAATCAAACCCCAAGTTAACGAACTTATTTCTTTAAAAAAAAAAAATTCTTTGTTAACTGAAAAAAAAAAGTAAAAAACCTTTTCTAGATGTCTTAGTTCATTATTTTGATCTTTTTTTCCATTCATCTTTTGAATCAAATATAATTTGTAAGAAAGATGCCAGAAATTTGATATTTTCCGTGTATCTCATGGAAACTATTCAACTATTAAATTTAATTATTGTGAACTAGAAGAATAGGCCAAGGTTTAAAAAACGAATAGTCTTCTCAAATATCATCATTTTTACTTTCTCTTACCTATGTATATATGCAATATATATATAGAGAGAAAGTATTGGATTCATGTCAAAAATTCGATGTTCCATCAATGTTGATGGATCTTCACGTTTTGAGGTCCCCTGTATCCAAAAAGTGGTTTTCGCGACATGGTCTGTCTGTGTGTGTGTGTGTGTTAAATTTTAAGCATGAAGGAATTGAGCTATGAGGTTGAAATTTTATATTTAAGTTAAACACCTTCCGGGACCGGAAAAAATAAGCTTTTAATCAAAATCGGCTAAAGAGTACTAGTACTTTACTGATGTACTTTTTCAGTTTTTTTCGATTTTCTCAAAATTTGCTTAAACGATTTTGATTAAAATTCAAAAATCAATTATTTTTGAGATGCTCTTTCAAATGTATATTCTCGTTTTGCCCTCAAAATTATTTGAAGCACAGTTTACTCTTGTGCTTCATAGGAAAGATAGGAGAAATGGTTGCCATGGTAACAAAATATTAATAATATTTTCCCATACTTATAAATTTTACATCTGAATTCAAATATTCCCTACTGCCGGGAACTAAATACATGTCGACACAAAAAATCTGGTGTGACAAGCACAGTACACATTCAACTTTCGATTACCGAAGGTAAGAGAAAGTTGTGTGCTATGCGCCAGTCACACCAGATTTTTTTTTTCTTCTATTATAGACCCAAACATAAGGAAGTCATCTCATTGCTTGTACGACGGACATCAAAATAGTAAAGCTAGTTCATGACTGATTAATCCAAAATTTAAAATATTTTTTATAAAACGGTATTTAACATCTAGGCCTATTTCACAATTTTTTTTAAGGTTTTACCTCTTGCGAAATTCCTCTGGACGCTATTTATTTTTTTTTAAATCCCCTTTTCGGCTTCAGATGACTACCGGGTGACGTTCCACACGTTTGTTTTCCGAGGCCAGCCAAACGAAATTCAGTCATATTTTGGCATTGCCTAACAGAAACAATCTTGGAGTCTGTTGCTCTTCTCTCTTGCCAGGCCCTCCGGCCTTGGACGTTATTTCAAATCTTCTTCTTCTTCTTTCCTCTTCTGATTAATACCGGGGTGCGGGGTCGGCGGTTCATGGGTTTTTTTAAGACCGGAAAGGAATAGAACAGGCCGGTCCGTCGCACGGTCTGACGCCTGTTGAAAATAGGAAGGGAATGAGATGCAAAGAATAGGACTGCCAGTCCCAGCTCGGGTAGCTCGTGATCGCCATTCACGTAGCCACAAGATGCGGTCCCCTGAGCAAACGTTATTTCAAATATTATGGTATAATATAATTGCGGGGAGTCCGTCTGTCCGTCTGCCACCCTCTGATTGACCAACTTCTTTTCGAAATTTCGAAATGAAATTAGGCTATATGAAAAGATATGGGAAGTCCAGGAAAAATACTCTCGCCTCCAAATCTCTAAAATGAGAGGTTCAAAAAAACTTGGAATTTAGTGGCGCCGCTAATTCTTCGAATTTTCGAACATGACGATACTACCGAAATAATCTTGAATACTCTCTCTTTCTGTTGTTATGCATTTCAATATATTTAGAATACAGTGTGATGATAAAAAAAAAAAAAAAAATTAAAACCTGATTTATAAGAATTTTAAAATTAGTATGATTACAATACATTCATTAAATTGGGTACAAAACATCGCCTGTATAAAATTACCTTTTAATCTCAGAGTTCTTTAGTAGGCTAAATTGATTTATTAAAAGAACAAATACGCTTGCGCAAAATAATTATTATCGATTTTAATTAATTTATTTAAATATATACATTGTTAATATATTTTTTTTTAAGCTCCGTAAAATGAAATTTTAATCAAGAAATCAGAAATAAAAAAATAAGCTTATAGGCCCTAAATAAACAGAGAATTTTTATATAAATGTGGTGCGGGCATCATCAGATTTTATCAGCATCTGAGGCTATTTTTTTCTTAAAAAACACACTTTTTTCTCATTCACATTACACAAACATGCACACAGTCTTTTCGGCAAACCATATAAGACATTTACGATTAGATGTTTATATCTATTGGGGGTCCAGGCATTCTTATTTAAGTCATTTAATATCCAAATGGCTTAAATAAAATCGAGGTCGAGGGTCCAGTGGCCTGGTGCAATGGACAGCACACCTATGCCCCGGAAAGGCTGGAGATCCTAGGTTCGATTTCCGGGGGCCATGGGATGTTTGGCCTCGCCAATAAATAACACTCACAGATTTGTTAATTAAATAAAATCATCGCACTGCCTGGGATCCGAATCCGCGACCCTTGGTATAGAAGGCCAGCACTCTAGCCACTAGACCAAGCCCGAGGGCCGGGAGACTTTTTTAGACTCCATAGGTTTATTATTTTCAGTCTATAATTTAAATAACTCATCATCTCTTCTCTGAGGTCTTAGCTAAATTAATTGAATCTCAATTTAACATATTTTTTTTTTTCGATTTATTCCCACACAGCATGGAATATTGCAATCTTGCTCATTGTTGACAATATTGCGGCAACATTGATGCAATATTGCAGCTCAAACAGCAATATTGCTAGTTTGGAATATTGCCGCTGCAATGTTGCCAAGATTCGCCAATGTTTCTGCAACATTGCTGCAATATTTTGTGCTGTTGGTGTTCCCTTCTAGAATAATTTTATTTATATTTTTTCGCCAACCCTTATTTTCGTATAACGCAAGTATAGTAGCATTTTTATGATAAATAGACTCATAAAGTGGGAAATAGCATTTCCGCTAGCCATGCATTGGATACCAATAGATATGTTTTGAAAGTAATGGTCCTTTTGTTTTCACACAAGTATCGTACATCTCGTGCGGTAAAAGCGGCTTGCGAATCGATATTATAATGCCTTGATGTGACCTACACCCCTTTTTAGGGGTGGTCTCCCCATCCAGAAAGAAAGATAGCCAATGGCCATTCATTCAGGGCCTTCAACACTTTATGCCGGTCAGGTTCATGTCTACGTTTGGGGAATAGCCAAAATTATACCAAAAAGAAAAGAGGAAAACGATCTCCCGACTTTTATTTTATTAGATCAAGACCAAGAAATAATTGAGTTAAGAATTAGTGTCAATTTCATTCACTTCATTAGTAATATATCGTTAAGGGAAAAAGGAAGGAAAAGGGGCTCTATTTATTTTATTTAAATAAATAAATAGAAGAGCCCCCTATACATGGGCGTAGCCAGGGGGGAGACAGGGGGGCCTTTGCCCCCTTGGCTTGTCCTAAAAATTAAAAAAAAAAAAAAACAAATAGACCGGGGTCTATATATTTTTCCAATTGGGAATTTTTTTTTAACGCCCCAATCCACTAGATTAATTTAATTTTTTTTATTTAAATAAATAATAATCTATGTATATATTAATTGCAAACCCCTCTCGGCCTCACGAGGGGTTGCTTCACCCCTAACAAGATATCTGGCTACGCCCATGCCCCTATATGTTTGAAAAAAATTCAATTTTTTATAACCATTTTTTTTAGTCTGCTTTATTTCTATTTATTTCAAATGTTTGGGGCACGGGAAGCTGTCTTCACTCTGAACCGTGGGTTATATGTATAATGAAAAAAAAAAAAAATTTTATTATTATACTTAAAAAAAATATATAATTTAAAAAAAATAAAATTATTACATATACGGTACTTTAAATCAGTTTATTTGACTTTATTAAATATTTTTTATAATAAAAAAAAAATATATAATTTTTATTAATTTTTTATAAAAATAAAATAATCATAAAATTGAATAATTTAAAAAATATTAAAAATATAATTAATTATAATATATTTAAAAATTATATTTTTGTTACATAACATTTATTTTCTAATTTCAGATCTCTTTGTTCAATCTTTGCCTACGTCTCTCAGGCAAGTAATAAATCTCCCATCTCCTTTGCTAGTCTTTGACGACTTGCTGTCAATGCAATGCATTAACACCGAGAGAGAAATTAAATTAGCTCATCCTGATTATGAAAATCATTTTAAGTGAAACTGATTATAGATATTTATTCAATATAAAACGAGCTTCAAATTGAATATAATCTTTATAAAATCGGTTGAGATGTTAATGAGAAATCGGATCAAGAAATTTTGACATTTCCTAACCACAAACCCGGTAATTATTTTCAAGTGTTTTAATATTTATATTGAATCACACAATTATTTTAATAAATCTAAAGAATATTTTTCATTTCAGATGTACTTTGAAATCAATAAAATAATTAAAATTCATTTGGAATGAGTTAAGCCGACCAACGATGTTCGTGTGTCATTTTATATTCTTTGAAAAAAATAGTTCCATTGCATTTATCACTCTGCATTTTATTTTATTCAAGAAAATAAGTGTTTAATAATATTTAAGTGGCTATTAGTGAAAAAGGTTCCAGCAAAATATTGAAGGTATTTATAAATATATATAGGCCTCTATATATATTTTTTTTTTTGAAATAAAGAATTAAATATTTTGACGAGTAATAAATTATGAAAATTAAATTAGTAGTGAAATAATAAGTCATACAACTAGAAAACAAAAATAAAACATTTTATATCCATCGAAAAAAAATTGTTTTTCTTAAGTTTAAGGTTGTTACAAGGGGTGGGGTGGGGGGGGGGGGGGTAAAGGGTGTAATTACCCCCTCCCCAAGATTTGAAAAAAAAACAAACTTTTTTCGAAAAAAAAATTTATGGTTTAATGTAAAATTTAAAAAAATTTTTTTTGAAAAAAAGGAAAAAAAAAAAATGGGGGGGAGTGGAGTTGGTGTAGTGGTTAACGTGTTGGCCATTTGTACCAAGGGTCGCGGGTTCGCATCCCGTCTCATGCGACAATTTATTTCAATTGGATTGGCTACCAATCCAATTGAAATAATTAGAGACGGAATCTAAATGGCCTTCGTTGCTGAAAAAGACCTCAATGAAATTAAAAAAAAAAATTGCCTTTTTGATTTTTAAAATTTTTTTAAGTCTTTTACGGCATCTTTGGTCATAGAGACTTTGACCATACCCAAACAGATATTTCGATACAAGTCACCCAGGCACATTTATTTACACCATATTGGTATCCAAATAAATATTAATCGCATTCGCCTTTACATTTAGATTATCAATGTTGACATTTGTCAACATCTCTAACCCTAGGCCATAGAGAGGGAGGAGGGATTTTTAAATAATAATAATAATCCATTATTGAAATGTTTTTATCACTTTCTCTTTCTTTATTTCCAGACTCATTGTTGTCTTCCCCTCCGGCGGCCGCCTTCTCCTCAGCGCCGCGCGCCTCCCCACCCCACTCTTTGTCGCCTCCCCTCCCCTCTCTGTGTCGCCTCCCACCGCCTCCATTAGATGAGTAAGCGTTGGCCTCCAAGCTGGAAGCAAAGCCCAAGCGACAGCCTCTCTCTCTCTCTCTTCTCTCCAATTCACACCTATACAGGTAATTATTTATTTATTTACATTCATTTTGTTTTCAATATTAATGGAATGGCCCAGAAGACAATGCAATTAAGTCCATTTTTTAATATTTTCTAAATTTTGTAATTTTTAATCTTCTATACAATAAGAAAGTATTCGAATGAATAATATTCTTTTTAGTTTTTAAAGGATTCTCTCTTTATTTGGTTTATTCTTCATCAGAAAACTCCTTTTATTATGATATATTGTATATTATATAAATATAATGTATTTTCCCTGACTTAATCACATTGGCTTCTAAGCCACACATATATACGTAAGATTTCTATACACATTCATTAATGTATGTAAAGAGAGAAAATTTCGTCTCCCAAAGAGAAAAAAATTCTTTTTCCTTCTGATTATTAATTAAAATAGCTATATTTTTGTTAACTGAACTCGTTCTTATAACGGTTTGTTTTATAAAAATTAAAACGCCAACAATTAAAATCTTATTTTTTTTATTTTTTTTTTTAAATAAGTAAAGCCCTCGTGGCTTGGTGTAGAGGTTAGCGTGCTAACCTCGTATACCAAAAGTCGAGGGTTCGGACCCCAGGCAATCCGTTGATTTTATTTAAGACATTTGGATACCAAATGGCTTAAATAAGAATGCCTGGACCCTAAATAATATATATTCATAACGGTTATCGTCAAAGTCTTAAATGGCCTAAGTTGCCGAAAAGACTGTGTGAATGTGAGTGTGAATGAGAAAAAAGTGTGAATGTTTTTTTTTTTTTTTTTTTTTTTTTAATAAGTAAAGAGGAAGAACTCATTTAGACTGTGTCCCTATTTTTTTTGTAGACAATATAATTATAATAAATTTTCGAACATGAAGCGAGATCTCTGATTCTGTTCAATACCTGAACTAAATAAATTATATTTGTTACCAATAATTTCAATATAGAAGAAGTATAAACAGCGTATCTCAATATTTTTAGAAATACTCATTATATGCGAAAAAATAAAAATTTAAATATTTTATGCCCGCAACCCGTGGCTCAGAGAGAAGACAGAAGGTTCTCGTGCCTTGGGTCCCCAAGTTCGCTTCCCGTTCCAAGCGAGAAAAATTTATTTTATTTGAATAGCTACCAAAATAAATAGGGATTGAGTCTAAATGGCCTTAGATACCGAAAAAGACAAACAAATAAAAAAAAAAAAAAATATTATAAATTAAGACATAATAAAATATGCTACTGAAAATTTAATTATATGTTTTAAGAAAATCATTTTTATAAAAGATAATTTTTCATACCATTTTATTTGTTCTTCCCTTTTTTCTAATTATCAATATTTTATTATATGAGCATCATAATCCTTATGCAAATATTTTGTTAATTAAAAAAAGTCCATAACTGATATTTGTCTCTTTTTGTTAAACTAGATGGATACTGGCGCTTCAATAAGAGTACGTGCTTCTCGTCGCATCAGGGATTACTTCTTTCTTGGTTTTGCAAAACGCAGGGATCTTTGTGATGGCACTTCTTATTAAGGTACACAACATAGATTTATAAATTTTTCATCTCTGAATTTTCAAGACCTCCTAAAAAATACTAAATGATGCAATTTGTTAATATTTTCTGCTCATTTAGCTTTGAATCTCGTAACACTATTTTTTTTTTTAAGGCATATATCCTTTGACTTGGAAATATAGAGGTTTTTTCTTCTTCGTTATTTGTCTATTTCTTTTAATTGCATATGAAGCATTTAAAAATTTTCCATCAAAAATATTTTTTTTTTTTTTGATATTTTAAATTTCTCTCAAAGTTATTATTATTTAAATTACTTTTTCTCTCCCCAAGGAGCAATGGTGCCTCTTTCATTTGCCACTCTATAGAATTGCTTGCTAGTATTCCTCTCTTTATATAAATATTATTAGTGTAGGCTACTTTGAGCTCTTATCTTGTTATGAGTTTGATAGGTTGCTATCTTTTTTAAATATTAGGAAAGGAAATTTTTTTAGTTAATTTTCGTTTTATTATATTTGAAAGATTGGATTTATACGAAAAAAAAAGAGTTTAAGATGTTTTCTTGTCGCCCTTCTGTTATCGTTGAGGTGTTTATAGTGGTTGAATTTATTGCGAATGGTTCTTTCTGTAAAGAAAAAGTATTGCCGAAGGAGTCTACAGCCTTGTCTTAATATATATAGGCCTAGTAGGAAATTGACCACTCTTTTTCTCTCATTAATATCTCCATTCAATAAAGCCTGAATTTTTTCCAAATTTGTTTGACTTTTATATAAAATAATTTTATTTAAATGAGATTAAATATACTAAAAAAAAAATGGTAGCTATTGATTATTTCATTTATAAAGGCCCACTAGGCTGACGTTTCGGTCTTGATTAAGACGATCTTCAGAGCTAATGGGCTGTCAATATAGGCTCGTAAATTAATATTCAATCATATAGTTTAATATACATTTAAATATATTATAACAATATTAATAATATATTGTATTATATATTTTATAAAAAAAATTATTATAAATACCCTATTTATATGTTAATATTAAACTATCTGATTGAATATTTATTTACGTGCCTTTATTGACAGCCCGCAAGCTCTGAAAATGGTCTTAATCAAGACCGAAAAGTCAGCCTAGTGGGCCTTAATAAATGAAATAATCAATAGCTGCTATTTTTTTATTTCCTCGTCAACTATTCCAGCTATAAGTTCTGCATCTTTAATTAAAAATGCCCTTTTGTTAATTAAACGAGAGTGAATTAAACGCCTGACTGTGATTGGTCGCACAGCACACAACTTTCTCTTACGCTTCGGCAAGAGAAAGTTGTGTACAATGCTTGTCACACCAGATATTTGTTGTCGAGATATATTTAGTTTCCCATAGCATCTTAGTTCTAATTTGACCATTTGCATTTCATAAGTAAAAATCTGAAATACATCAGTAAAGTGTACTACAAACCATTTTCACGAAAAATTTTATTGATATACTTTTTTTTTCATAATAATAAACATTCACACTTTTTTTCTCATTCACACTCACATTCACACAGTCTTCGGCAACTTAGGCCATTTAAGACTTAATGATACTCGTATGATTAAATATATCTATTGGGGGTCCAGGCATTTGGTATCCAAACGGCTTAAATATAATCATCGGACTGCTTGGGGTTCGAATCCACGACTTTTGGTATACGAGGTTAGCACGCTAACCCCTACACCAAGCCCCGAGGGCGATTTACTTTTTAAAGAGCATCTAAAAATGAGTTGTTTTATGAATTTTAATCAAAATGGCAAAACATTTATATTTCTGTTACCATGCAACCATTTCTCCTATCTTACAAGAGGAAAGTGTGCTTGATAAGATTTTAAGGGCAAAATGAGAATATACATTTTAAAGAGCATGTAAAAAATCATTGATTTTTGAATTTAAAAAAAATCGTTGGAGCGAATTTTGAGAAAATCGAAAAAAAAACTAAAAAAGTACACCAGTAAAGTACTAGTTGACTGATTTTGTTCAAAAGCTTATTTTGAGTGTCCGGGAGGGTCTTTAATATAAAATTTCAACCTCCTAACTCTAATCCTTCATGCTTTAAATTGAGCACACACAGACCAGTTTGCGGGACCCACTTTTTTGGACCTCAAAACATCGATATCCATTAAAATCTCGATATCGAATTTTTGAAATGATCGCAATACTTTCTATCTATATATTTCATATATAAGGGTAAGAGAAAGTACAAATAACACGTTATTTCTAAGTTTTCTTATTAAATATAAATAAACTTTATATACATATTTTGCACACTTTAATAAATTACACTGTTTAAGAGAAACAGATGAAGGGAGTAAGTTAAGATTTTTTTTTAATAGCTATCAAATTAATGTCTTGGTTACCATCAGGATGCGGTTAGAAAAACATTTAGCTGTTTGTAGTGCCCTTGACCCAGTTGGGTCTTTTAGTGCCTTCCACCCTCGCAACGCGTGTATTTAATTGGATTAATAGCAAGTCAACCTCTAATTGTGGCATGCCACTTTGACTTGCAACGAGAAATAGAAGCAAGCAAGCAACGGCTAGAGGCGAGGCCGACTCGATTTACAGTTTGCAGTTTACGTTTTACAAGGCAAACAAACAAACAAACAAGAGAGAGGGTGAGAGAGTGAAGAGAGGACGATTATAACGCCTGGGCACGCATCAAGTAATTTAATATTAGATAAATTACAAGACAAATGCATAACATGATGACGCGAAGATGGCATTAAAACTTGGGAGGAAAAAACAAAAAAAAAGTGACGAAAGCGAATTTCTCCTACTTTGACCATGTTTAATTTGAAATTTATAGTCCGGTCAAGAAGTTTAGCATAATATACTAGTTAAATAAAAAATACAAAATTCTTGTTTATTTTATCGTTCATTTGCACTTTTTTTTTTTCACTCAAGATATTTTTCATCTCGTTAACGCGTATATTTTTTAAAACTAATATCTCACTTAAAAGCAATTACCCAAAGCGATGAGTTGTAGCCATTTGCCATCTGGCTATACATGGAATGGATCTTATAAATATACATATCCGTGTCTTTTTATCGTCGTTAATGGTATAGAGTTGTAGGCTTTTAATTTCTTTCTTCCAAGGAAAAAAATAGCATTTTTCTCGCTTGGAAGAAGAAAGACACTTGTCATTGGGACTTGGGCAGGAAATTCAATTGAGGAATGCCTCGTTGGTCATGAACCCTTTACTCTCTAACCGAGCCCTGCAGGACTCATTAAATGATACTTATTTAAATTTACGTTTCTATAAATTAATAAGAAGCCCTCAGGTGAGGAGAGATAATTGAGATTTGGCATCAAGGTCTCTTACAATTAAGTTTTTTTGAATTTATATTTAATGAAAAATTTTATTTAAAAAAAAAAAAAATATTCTCCGATCCTAAAAAAAAGGAATAATTTAAATATTTTATTTTCCTTCACCTCGAGGGTTATTTAAAGAAAGATATGGTAATATTAATTATTGGATTTAAAATATTTCTTATTTAAATGAAGGGTAAAATTATCTTGTTTGATTTGAAAGGAATTTTTAGGCATTAAACATTAAATATATCTCAAATGAATAAAAAATATTTAGCTCAAATCACGGAATTAACCCGATATCTGGTAAATATATTTTCTTGTAAATTATTTTCCATTCAGTTGAGATATATTTAATGCATAATCACTGTATGATATATAAGTATTAAATAGACTTTTTAGATATTCATATTTGGTGAGTTAATACTTTTGTGGCGTTTTTAAGCAGATTACTGAATTACTCATCAATTGGTAATTATATTATTTGGAAAGTCAGTCTTTGTTTGTAATATAGTCAGCGAGACGTTTCGGTTTAATTTTTACTTTCTTTTACCTCTATATATATGTTAATATATATAGAGAGAAAGTATTGGATTCATGTCAAAAATTCGATGTCGAGATTTTGATGGATATACACGTTTTGAGGTCCCTTGAATCCAAAAAAGTGGCTTTAGCGACATGGTCTGACTGTGTGTGGGTAGGTGGGTGGATGGGTGTGTGCTGTGTTAAATTTTAAGCATGAAGCTAGGAGGTTGAAATTTTTATATTTAAGTTAGACATCGACCTGGGGCGTGAAAATAAGCTTTCCAATCCAAATCTGACCAAAGAGTACTAGTGCTTTACTGATGTACTTTTTCAGTTTTTTTCGATTTTTCTGAAAATTCGTTACAACGATTTTTGATTAAAATTCAAAAATCAATTATTTTTTAGATAATTTCTTTCAAATGCTTATTC
>JAKCPI010016020.1:0-15156 GCA_023213315.1 Euborellia annulipes
GTAAAAACAATTTTACCTTAGCAAACTCACTTTCGTCGTTTCTGCAATTTTCATAATCATATACTCAGATGGCTACCATTTCAGGATGGACGATCACCAGGAGAAATCCCAATTGGATGACAGAAGATGCTCTACCTGTAAATTAAAGAAAATTTATATTAGAAATTCTACGTATATAGTACTTTAGGAGTGTCTGTATTTCCGTCTGTTGTTTGTTTGTCTGTCACCTTCTGTTCATTCAGTGGAAATTTCAAAACTAAATTTCTTGAAATATGGATAGCTGAAGATATTAAATTAGAAGATTGAACGGGGAGCCTTTCCAGGTACAGCAGCTAGATATAAACAAAAAAGTTTATATTTTATTGCCGACGTTCTCGATAGCTAATCGCACTCCTGTCACTCTGTCAATTTTGTATGCCCTGAGAATGAATGTCGAAACGTTGGCACAAAAATATAAACGTTTTTATTGTACTTAACTGTTTTTCATGGGAAGGCTCCCTTTCAATCTTCTCATTTTACTTAAAAATCTGTAGGGAATTATCTCTCGGGGCCGGAAAAAAGTTTCATTTTTGCCGCACAAACAGTGTTATTAGTTTCTACTGGGTCATATGTGTCTGTGAACAAAATATCTCAAGAAGGAAAAGAGCTAGGAGGTTGAAATTTTATATTTAAATTAGGTATCACCCTGGAACGTGAGACGAAGCTTTTTGAACAAAATCGGCCAAAAAGTACTAGTACTTTACTGATGTACTTTTTTCAATTTTCTTAAAATTCACTATAACAATTTTGATATCAATTATTTTTTAGATGCTTTTTTAAAATGTATATTCTCATTTTGCACTTAAAGACCACTTTACTTTTGTACTTCAGTGCCGTGCGACCAGTCACACCACATTTTTTTTAAGCTCATTGACTTTTTTCTTTGAAATATTGTTTTTACTTAAATTACTAATAATCACAAAACTATATGTAAGAATAAAATAGTGAATATTTGCTTTAAACTGTATGCCCGCACGAAGGTTAATCTTTGACGGCATATAGAACCTTTCCCTATTATTTTATAAATCGTCTATGCGACTATCTTCATGGCTTGAGTTCAGTCAAAATGAAGATGGTCGCATGGTCGATCGAAACGTCGCTGTGGATTTGAATAAAATAAAGAAAAAAAAAAAACATACTACATCATGCCTCGGCAAAATAAATATCCTATTACTTAAAGAGAAAATATTAATAATAATTATAAACAGTTAGGCAGCATATCAGACAAGTTGAGATTACGCAATTGTCTTTACTGTTTATAGTTTTATTAATATTTAGAGAAATGAGGAGGAGGAAATATCATTGTGCTCCTGTATCTGACAGGTTTTCTCCCCTGGATGAATTTTTGTATGGAAACATCCATCCATTCTACGGGGATCATCATCATTCTCAGATCTCTCTCTCTCTCTCTCACTCTATTTACATTTCATTAATTTTGCATCTACTATTTTTCTCTCCCTCTTCCTTTTCATCGCGTAAATATTTATTATTATTAAACAAACAGTGAACTAATTATAAGGTTACAAAATAAAAGATTATATATATATAGGAGGTACTTTGAATCCAAATGATGATGGATATCCTATTTGATTCCGAAGTAAATGTTATAGTGTTTATGAAGGGATTAATATTATGATTTTGATTAATTTCGATCTTAAGCGATTATTCTAATGAATGGCTTTGGAATTAAAGCTCACATTCACGCTTCAATTTATACTATGTATGAACTATTTAAATGATACGAGAGTTAATTTGATTAAATTCTTCTATTTTCTATTTAGTAGAATAAATAAAAGGCCAAGCAGCTATGTTTATTTCTTTATTGTAGAATCCAAAGTAACGTTTCGGTCGAATATGCGACAGGGTTGGCTTAGAATTTCCCCAGGTGGGCAAAACCCACTGGGCTTTTCAATTAAAAAAAATCCACTGTTATTTGGGTTTTATCGGGGTTTTTACTTTTTTTGTCAGATTTACAAGAAGTGGAGTTAGGGAGGGAGATTTAAAACTTTAGTCGAGGGAATTTAAAACTTTAAGTCAGAGGGAAATTTAAAAAATTAAAATTTTGAATTATTGACTTTGGTATAATAATATCTGATAGATCGTAATGAATTAGATTTTGGAAAGGCAGGTATCGAAAAATAGCATGATACCTTTATGCTAATTTTCGATACGGACCCCCTAGTTACGCCCATCTGGGTAGCGCTGATTCAAAAAAAGCCATCTGTTTTGCCCCAGCAGACATAGTTTTAGAGATATGGAGAAAAATAAATTTTAATAGAAGATTTGCTCTCAAGGGACTCTAATTTTGAAATTTTGAAGATTTTTTTAAGGCGTCACCCTTTAAAAATATGCACATAGTTAAAATAAAAACATAGAAATATTCCAGTTCTAGTACAATCTGAAGTGATTTTAGTGGTGGAAAATAGGGGCTTGTTTATAAAAAAATTTTTCAGTTTTTTAAATTTGGACACCACTACAAATTTTTTACCATCCCTGAATGCAAAAATCGTGTATTCACAATATTCTGTGGTTATTTAATTTTCCAAAAATCATTCGTCGTGCAAATCCGTTAATTATTAACGGAATTGTAAACCAAATAGTTATCAAAGTCAAGTTACTGAAGGTAAGAGAAAGTTGTGTGCTGTGCGACCAGTCACACCAGATTTTTTTTACAAGCTTCCGTTATTTGGATATTAATTGCAATAAAAGCAAAATCATTCCTACATAATATTAATGAAATATGACATTTTATTATTAAATATAATTTTATTATATAAATAATTCAATTAATGTTAATTAAATAAACTCATTGAATTTCCATCCATTATAATTAATTAACAATAAATCAAATGAAAATGTAACTAAACAAATCAAATAAATCTCTTTTCATTTTCTACTGCCCAACCAAATATGCAATATATTCAAGCAGCGGCGTAACTAGCCTTTAAGGGCGTGGGGGGGGGGGGCGAAGCTCAACTAGGGCGCCGTTTTTCGTTCGACCTTTTTTTTTTTTTTTACTAATCTCATTCTACCTTTTGTTTTAGTATTAGAAACTTTTTTTTTTTGTAATTTTTCTCCGAATTTGTGATATACAATGAATTTATTATGAAATTTAAAAAAAACGGCCGCAGATTTCGGGGGAAAAGAACGGTGATTTAGGTAAAAAGCCGTGTATATAGTATTTTTACTTTCTCTTACCCTATATATGAAATATATATAGAGAGAAAGTATTGGGGCGATCATGTCAAAAATTCGATGTCGATATTTTGATGGATATTCATGTTTTGAGGTTCCATAAATCCAAAAAAGTGGTTTTCGCGTCATGGTCTGTCTGTGTGTTCAATTTTAACCATGAAGGAAATGAGCTACGAGGTTGAAATTTTATATTTAAGTTAGCCACCCTCCGAACTCGTGAAAATAAGCTTTTAAACAAGATCGGCCAAGAAGTACTAGTACTTTATTGATGTTCATTTTGCCCGTGAAATTGTTTGAAGCACACTTTACTCTTGTACTTCATAGAAAAAAAATGGTTGCCATGGTAACAAAATATAAATATTTTCTATACTTTTAAATTTTACATCTTGAAATTTGAATGTACAGTAAGCGCCACAATTTAGTCCCCACCTGATAGCTTTAGTCATAAGTATATGGTATAGTATATGGTAAATGGTGAAATAATTTTAAATTTGAAAAGGTAAAAAAAATCATCAGTACCAGATTTTACGTTTTACCTTTTCAGTCATTAAAATTATTTCACTTTACACTATATACTTAAGGCTAAAGCTATCAGGTGGCGACTAAATTGTGGCGCTCATCGTACTGTTGGAAACTAAATATATGTCGATACAAAAAATCTGGTGTGCCTGGTAGCACCAGATTTTTCTTTTTCTATTCGATATGCTACTATATACTTATTGTTTTTTTTTATTATATCAATAAATATAATTACTGCTGTTTTTACTTAACTTTAATTGTATGAAAAAATCGACCGATACGAGTAAGTATCGATAGCGAGTTGGTATCGATACTTTGCAACCGATGCGGTATCGAGTGAAAGTATCGATACCTCAGTGGTATCGTTTCATCCCTAAGTGCATGACAAAAAAATCTATCAAATAATATAAAACAGTCCGGATAATAGAGAGAGAGAGAATCAATCTGATTGATATCCCAAACTAACAGATTTTAGTTAAAAGCCAAAGTTGGAATGAGAGTGAGGGTAGGCTCTGCTCTGAGCTTTAATTATTTAGTATATACTCTCACTCTCTTGTGAAATTTTCACAAATAATTAAATTAAGTTTTGCCAAGTGAGCAGCAAGTGCTTAAGCTTCGGGATTTAATCTTGTTTTGACTCTCTCTCTCCCTCATTTCCCTCCTATAAAGTTATTTCCACTATTATTTTGATTAATATCATTTATATATCTGTCTGTCTATGGTCTAACGATTTCGTTTGGCAATCAAGACGAATTAACTAAACAATTATATTAGATTAGATAAATTATAAGGAAAAGAAAAAAATAACGAGTAGATATATATAAAAGATTAATGTGAGATGACAGGGCATATCGGTTTGGTGGTGGTCGAAAAAATTTCTCACTCTATAATTTAATAATGGTTATCTTGTTTATTATCAAAGTTAAATCTCTGTTAACGCTCTGTTTGACCAACTTCCCGTTGGAATTTTGAAAAGTAATTTTGCAGGCTTTTAGAGGACGTTATAGAGAGTCCAGGAAAATTACTGGGTCCCGAAATTCTTATAACTTTTTGAGTTATTCATTCCTAAAGTTACGATTTCTCCCATATAGAAATATCTATGTATTCTGTGAATGTAAACAAATCCTCAAGCAGGGCATTGGAAGGGAAAGGGAATAGTAATAATAATAATAATAATAATATTCTTTGCCCTCGGGCCTTGGTGTAGGGGTTAGCTTGCTGGCCTTCTGTACCAAGGATTGCAGGCTCGCATCCCGTCTCATGCGACAATTAATTTCAATTAATTGGCTGCCAATAAATTGAAATAAATAGAGGCGGGGTCTAAATGGCCTCCGTTGCCGAGAAAGACCCTAATATAAAGCAAAATATATCTGAATTTTATGAAATTGAGTATTTAATTGAAATGTGTTTGTAATATTTTTTCCACATTTATTATGAATAGTGGGGGTAGTTTGAGATTAAATCACCCACCGGGATCGCCACAGGCGCCTCAAAATAATATTACAATTGAAGATATAAAGTGGCTGTTATATTATTAAACAATAAGAGGATAAAGGAGCAAGCAGCCAAGTAGTTAGTCTCCAAGAAATGAAACTCTTTGTTGAGGGAACAGTTTCGGTTTTAATGAAATATAACCATCATCAGTCCGAGAGTGTGAGTTCAAATGACAAAGCATCGAGTCATATTGCGGAGTTGTCAGTAGATGTGTATTATACATAAATTATTTGTATAAAATACAAAGCAATGCTATCAGCTAATACGATGCGCAAAGTTTAATACAAAACAATTTTGTATCTCAAATTTTGCGCATCGTATTAGCTGATAGCATTGCTTTGTATTTTATACAAATAATTTATGTATAATACACATCTACTGACAACTCCGCAAACTGACTCAATGCTTTGCCATTTGAGCTCACACTCTCAAAAAATGGACTGATGATGGTTATATTTCATTAAAACCGAAACTGTTTCCTCAACAGAAAGTTTCATTTCGTGGAGACTTAACTACTTGGCTGCTTGCTCCTTTATCCTCTTATTGTTTAATATGACATTTTTTAACACGAGAGTTGCCGATCTAGTTATCTATGACCGAACCTAACGGAGCTTCAGAGTTGGCAAGTTTTATCCCTCCGAGTATAATACACGGTTTTATACATGGATAAAACTAGGCCTATGTAAAAAACCAACTCTCTGAAAAAAAAAACAAGTTAAAAGATAAATGAATTTTATTTAAATTTTTGGGGGGAGAAAGGGGGTGGGGGTGCCAAATTTTTTTTTTGCACAAAAGAGTTAAAAACGGTCCTGATCAGGAGAATAGCGTTTTTGAAGAATAAATTAAATTCTTGAAACATTTTGATCAAGGTAATATAGGCCCTAAATGATATAGAAAAAGCAAAGAGAGAAGCAAGTTTGTTGATTTATATTGTAAAAAGTAGATTTAGTGTAAAATTTAATGGGAAGAGAGAGAGAGAAAGGGAAGAAAAATAAGAAGGATTTCTCAAATGGAGAAGGCAGACCAGCCAACCGATCAGAAGAAAAATGAAGACAAAACGAAAGCATCAAAGCACAAATCAATTTAGATTAAATAAAAGAACAAAAAAAAAAAAAAAAAAAAACACATTAATGTCGATATGGGTTTGTTATTGCACACTCCAAGAAAAAAAAAAGAAGATAGAGAGAAGGTCCGGAAACTGAAATTACTTATTTCCTCTTCTTCTTCTTGCTTTTGTCTAAATCAATGGGTTTTCAACTTTTTATTGACTGTTATGTGTAATTTTCCAGTTTTTTTATTACACTTTCCCGGATTATTTAATTGTAGAGTTTCGTGGGGGTTCTGTGGCGGGAAACGAATTACGGGCCCTTCACTTTTTTTTTTTTTCACACTCACATTCACATAGTCTTTTCGACAACTGAAGACTTCAAACAATAACCGTTATGTATGAAAATATCTATTAGGGGTCCAGGCATTTCTATTTAAGCCATTTGGCATCCAAATCGGACTGCCTGGGGTCCGAACCCGCGACGTTCGGTATAGAAGGTATGCACGCTACCTGCTACACCAAGCCCGGGGGCATTACATAAATCAAAATGATAATTTTAACTAGGGTAGAGCTTTAATTGGAAAAGAATGCAGCCAGGTAGGAAGCCTCTATTATTAAATCAAACTGCTTTGTTTCGGCCTATTTTTTGTGATATCTTCAGTTGCAGTTCAGAGTTTTTTTTTTTAGAAAATAAAGTTGTTTATCGTTTGTTCATAAGCAGGCTTGTAATACAATAGACTCTGTATAACAAGACTGGCTTATGAATAGACGATTAACAACTCTATTTTCTAAAAAAAAAGTCTGATGCAACTGAAGATGGCACAAAACGTCTTGCAGGCAGGGGCCAACAAGGGCAAGTGCCTAGGCGGTAAGGAGGTCGAAAAAATTCGTATTATATTGTATTAAATTAAATTATTCACTACCATACCACCAATAAATAGGGGAGTATAGTAATAATAAACTATTTCGCTCAGGGACCCACATCTTGTGGCTACGTGGATGGCGACCACGAGCTACCCGAGCTGGGACAGACAGTCCTTCAGTTCTTTGTGTGTCTGTCTCTTCCTTCCTCTTTTCAACAGGCGTCAGACCATGCGACGAGCCGGCCTATTCTATTTCTTCCGGTCGCAAAAACGCTAGAGGGTAAAAGTCAGGTCCGCCGACCCCGTAATCGTGGGAATAAGGCAAGGACAGAAGAAGAAGAATAATAATAATAAACTATGAAAATGCACGTCAATTTAAAAGATCTGGTGTGACTGGTCGCACAGCACACACTCTTTCGTTCGGTAATCGAAAGTTGTGTTCTGTGCTTGCCAAACCAGATTGTTTCGGGTCGACATATATTTAGTTTCCACCGATATATTAAAATTCAAGATGTAAAAATTGTAAACATGAGAAAATATTTATATTTTGTTACCATGGAAACCATTTCTCCTATCTTTCTTATGAAGTACAAGAGTAAAGTGGGCTTTAAACAGTTTTGAGAGCAAAATGAGAATATACATTTTAAAGAGAATCTAAAAAATAATTAATATTTGGGGGGGCTTTCCGACTAGTTTATAATAAAATTTAAAATAGGATAAGTTAACTATGGAATTTTGTTTTTCAGCCTTGAACACTTCACAACTTTCTACCTTACGTAGGTAAGAGAAAGTTTTGTGCTGTGCGTCTAGTCACATCACCATTTTTTAAATAAAGCTTCTACCTGAGAAAGCTAATATATTTTTTTTTCTTTAAAGAAAAAAGAAAAAAAAAAAAAATTATTTATAGCTGTATTAAACAACATAGAGAGAGTCTCAAGTTAATCCACATCTCGCGCGCTCACAAAACGCCAACTTGCTTAAAGAAAACGAAAAAGAATGCATCTTATTAAAATTTCATCTCTCTCTCTCTCGGTTTCATCTTACAGCCTCATTTTACAGACTCTAAATTTAAAAAATGAAAAGAAAAAAAAAAAAAGAAGAAATTTTCACTCTCTCATTCATGCAATATTTCTTCTTCCCTCCTTCATCTAACAGCTATAAATTATACACGTAGTTTATGAGTCCTATTAGATGTTAATAATTTTTTATTGATAAAATATATTCTATATATAATATCATGTAGATGGAATATTAATAAAAACAGACATGGCTAGTACGTAGATCCATCATTCTTGTTATTCAATCATAAATTATTTTACGATAATTTATAATCCATGAATATTTCAATAGATGTTCATTTTTTTTTGCGCAATTCGCAAATTATCAATAACTTTTTTTTTTAATATTGTGAAGCCGATATAAATAATTTTATTTTTTTATGAAAACAAGAGTACGTATATTGTGGCTGTTGAGTTGCACCAAGGATTGCAAAAGCAGAGACTGGGCCCTGAAGATGGCCTATATCGAGGAAGAAACATTGGCCTAATAAAAATATTTAAAGAAAAAATCTTAAAAATTGAACACAAATACACAGACAGATAGACAGACACACCCACAGACAGACCATGTCGCGAAAACCACTTTTTTGGATTCAGGGGACCTCAAAACGTGAAGATCCATCAAAATCTCGACATCGAATTTTTGACATGAATCCAATAGGTACTTTCTCTCTATATATATATTAACATATATATAGAGGTACGAGAAAGTAAAAAAAGTCGGTGTGATCTTCCCGGGTGACGTTTCTTAATACCACCGATCCATAGGTTCAGGGCTGTTTATTGATAGAGATTGGGTCACCTTATTATTAACAAGATCAGGGATTAGGCCTAAATTTCTTCAAGAAATAAGAGAAGTGTTAGATTTAAAAAAAAAAAATAATTTTTTATATGATGGATTTGAACTGCCTGAGTCTCTAGAGCAGCGTTTCCCAACCTTTTGAAGTCCACGGCACCCCAAAGGTGCGTTGGGAATAATATTACACACTAGCGGCACCCTTCCTTTTTTTCCCCTATCAAATCGAAATTTTTTTCCACCCTGGGGCAAATTTTTTTTCCCTTGCGTGAAAATCATTTGACCTTTTTTTGGCAAAGCTTAATTTTTTCCGACCTACGGAAAGTTTTTCCGCTTCCATTTTAATCATTTGACCTTTTTTTAGCAAAACTTGATTTTTTCCGCCTCTTTATTTTTATTTTTTTTTATCTAAATATCTCGCGCACCCCTTAGGCATCCGCGGCGCCCTTGGGTGCCGGGGCACACACACCGGTTGGGAACCTAGCTCTAGAGCAGTGGTTCCCAACCTTTTTTGATGTGCGGCTCACTTTTTCGGTAAAAAAAACGCTGAGGCCCAGGTATATATATAATTTTATATAAATACATATCGACGCTCTCAGTAGAAAAGTGTCTAACTCTACTTTTTTTCAAAAAATCATTTTTTTGTATTTTCTGTTGAAGAATATCATTCTCCTTATGCTCTGAACTGGGTAAGAGCGTAATACAAATACAGTGGCTCTAACAATGACAATGAAATGTTTTTTGGCTCTCCTGAAAAATAAACAAAAATGGAGTTAGACACTTTGCTAATTAGAATGTCGAATATAATTTTTGTCTCATCTTAGACGCCCACGGGTTGGGAACCACTGCTCTAGGGGATTCCAGTACAAGCCAAATTGCTTGGTTTGAACAATAATGATCCTTCCGAGGAACAGTAGCCAGGTGAAATAAAAAAAGCTTTAAATGTGACTGTCCACATGAAAAGGTACCAAATCTTCACTGTGCTAAATTTTCAGTAGAGTCGATTAAAAAAAAGTTTTAAAAAAATCGATTTTTTTATTACTGACTCATATTCTCCAGTTCTTCATCTTATATGTTGAAATATTCGATTCATTAGCATGGACGTAACTAGAGAATTTGGCTGAGGGGAGGGGGGGAGACATGGGACCAGCTATCCTCCGGGGAGCCTGGAAAGCCCCATATTTTCTCAATTTTTCTTGGGACAGGGAGCTTTCTGGGGGGCGGGGGCACGAGCCTTCTGGGGGGGGGAGGGTCCTAGTTACCTAGTTACGCCCTTGTTCATCGAACCGATGTATTTTATATCAAAAAAATTGAAAAAACAAAAACTCATTTTTCTCAAAACTATTGTAGGTTTTTCATAACCAAAATTTTAAAAACTCATATCTTCCAAACAAAAAATGATAAAAATATTTTTAAAACCCTGGCTTGCTCAGCAGGATGTGTTCTGTACAGAAAGCATAAAAACTCAATTTTGACCCCGATACCTTTTCATGTGGACGGTCACATATGTTTCGCGTGCCAATGGCACTAATCATCAGGACAAAATAGGTGTTAGAATGTCAGGTTCGTTGACATGGTAGTGTAAAATTCTCTTCTTCTTTCCTTACTTTATTCCCGCAGCGGTATTAATCTTTATTTGTTTAAAAGACATTCCAGATTATTTTTTTGGCCAAAAATCAAGGCCTAAGTATAAAACTCAAAATATCCTCTTTAAACCCCCTTGGTATCGTTTACAAATAAGTAATAATACAATATTTCATTTGATTTATTATTCACACAAATAAAAACAAAAACAAAAAAAGAACAATCCTTTTTGGACATGTAAAGCCATCTAAATCCTAAAACGTGTTTATCCGAAGGTATCTATCTATTCAGATATAGAGAGTGAATTTTTTGACCAATCACTTTATTTATCTTTCTGTTCCGAGTGATAAATGATTGTTTAATTTAGGGATTTCATTCCAACCGACCACACAACAACAACAACAACAACATGACAAGTCAAAACCTTGCCATTATGAGTGTATAGAGAATGAAATTAATCATTTGATCACAAGCAGATCTCTTTCTTTTTCCTTTCCCCTCTTGTGGTTCACTAGAGGGTGTAAATAACTCCTTTTTATCATGGATTGAATTTTTTGGCCTCTTTTAGTTAGCTGCCAGGAAAATTTCTTTCGCAACGAATCATTGATTTTGTTTCCAATGCAAATATTCTGTTCCATTTTTTGTTGTGTCATATATTTTCCCTTTTTGATCCAAATAATGTTTCCGAACGCTGCTACTGCTAAAAACCATTTTACTTTTGACGTGACAACGTCTTACAAATCATGTGTCTATAGTGGCCTACTTTGCTTTTTATTTTGTCTTTTTACATAAATATTTTAGAAGGATGAGTAAAAAGGCCAAGCAGCTATTATTATTTCTTTATTAGTATCAAACCCACAGCGACGTTTCGGTCGACTATGTGACCATCTTCATGGCTGGGTTTAGTCAATAATAACCCTCTTTGATACCAATAAAGAAATAATAATAGCTGCTTGGCTTTTTTACTCATCCTTCTACATATTCAGCTATTCTCCTCGCTTACATGAATATTTTCTTTTCTTTTTCAATTAATCTCTTAATATACGAGACAAGGGAGGATCCAGAGGAGTTTCTCGGGGGGGGGGGATTTACCCCGTTCACCCCCTCCCCTCCTGTATCCGCTCTTGATACAAAGGTGGTCTGAAAAGTTTCCGAACAATACAAGACATTTTTTGTGATTCATGTCAAAAATTCGATGTCGAGATTTTGATGGATATACACGTTTTGAGGTCCTCTGAATCCAAAAATGGTTTTCCCGACATGGTCTGTTTGGGTGTCTGTGTTCAATTTAAAGCATGAAGGAATTAAGCTGCGAGGTTGAAATTTTATATTCAGTACCCCCTGAAGCGTGAAAATAAGCTTTTCGTGTATTGGGCCTTATTATGAATATTAGTAGAAATTTTAGATATATGAAATGTTCTGCTGAATTATTTAGAAGCCTGGTTCTCGGCAGAATGCTTTATGGATCTGTTGTCTGGAGTGGTGTTAGAAATGTTCAGCCGTTTGAGAGATTGTTAAAGAAATTTATTTGGTTTGTTTTTAAAAAGTATATCAACGTCCTAATTAGTAAAGTGTCTAACTCCATTTTTGTGATGAAGGGCCGTGGGGAAACTCGATACTGGACAAGTATCCGCATTGTATATTTTTGAGAAGAAATTGATCAAAATCGGCCACAGAGTACTTTACTGATGTACTTTTTCAGATTTTTTTTTGGTTTTCTCAAAATTCGCTCTAACGATTTTGATTAAAATTCAAAAATCAATTATTTTTTAGTTGCTCTTTAAAATGTATGTTCTCATTTTTCCATTGAAATTTTTTGAAGTACACTTTACTCTTGTACTTCATAGGAAGGATAGGAGAAATGGTTACCATGATAATAAAATATAAATATTTTCCCATCCTTATAAATTTTACATCTTGAAATTCTAATATAACGGCAGAAACTAAATATATTTCGACACGAAAAATCTGGTGTCACAAGCACAGAACACAACTTTCGATTACCGAAGGTTGTGTGCTGTGCGACTGTCACACCAGATTTTTTTATATTCTAACTCTAATTTATGTAAAATGATAAAAAATATTATTATTATTTTTTTTCTTTATAATAATAATAAAGTTGAGCTTTTAGTATGTCCATATTTCAAGCTTAGATATAAAAATAAACAAAAATGAAGCCGCAAGAGTATTTTTTTTCTCCTGCTGGTCCTTTTTTTTAGATCAATATTACCCAGCCCCGGCAACTTGTAGGATGTTCATAAAGTTGAAGGTATATACTATATTCGGGAAGAAAGAAGGAGAGAAGGAGAGAGAGAGAGAGAGAGAGAGAGAGAGGAGAGAGAGAGAGAGAGAGATCATATATGAAAATGGAACTTGTTATAAAATATCATATTAAAAGAGAAAAAGAGAGAGGAAAGAGCTGGACCAAACCAAAATAATAAGCCTCGATGGGATTTACGTTATTATTAATAAAATCATTATTTGAAATTCTTTTTTTTTTAATATCAAGTGGACATAACAACTCATAGGTATTAAAGATATAAGGATCATAAAAATAATAATTGAGATGAAAATTAGTCAAAAAAAAAAAATATATATTTCTCCTCATTATATATTTCGATATCAGAGCAGAAATTAGTCTTTTCAATTTCGAAAATAAATATATTAATATATACCATGGCGACCATAAATAAACATATGCATATCATCTTTTCTGGAAGATGCCTACTAATTAGGTAACCCAATCGACACCCCACAACCTCCCTTTTAAACAATAGATAACAGATGACCTTTTGATATTAAATAAATTTGGTCAGAAATTAAAGGCTGCTCGGGGGTCCACATCTTGTGCGTACGTGGATGGCGACCACGAGATGGGACAGGGAGTCCTTCAGTTCTTTGTATGTCTGTCTCTTAATTCCTCTTTTCAACAGGCGTCAGACCGTGCGACGGGCCGGCCTGTCCTATTTCTTCCGGTCGCAAAAACGTATGATAGGTTTGGAGGGAAAGAGTGAAATCCGCCGACCCCGCATCGCGGGACAAAGCGAGGAGAGTAAAAAGAAGGTCAGAAATTAATAGAATTTCAATTTTTAACTTTACCTACCCACCTATGGTTGGTATTCGTAAAAAAATTGAACTGAAGCTGCTATGATGGATGAACTTGATTCATCAGAATCGAAATATTTTATATCAAAAAATTGAAGACAAGACAAAGGGGAGATAAGAGAAAAGGGACAAACAAACTTTAAACTCATTTTTCTCAAAACTAAGTTTTTCATAACAAAAATTTTAAAAATTCATATCTTCCAATGGCCCTAGACCAGAATTTCCCAACTCTCTAAGTCCACGGCACCCCGGAAATAATATTATTAGGGACACCCTTCCTTGAATTTAAAAAATTAAGTTTAATTGAAATATTATTATATATGTTAGCGAGGTGAATAGAAGTGAATCAATGTGAAGTAGAAAAATAAAAGGCCGAGCAGCTATGTTTATTTCTTTATTAAAGAACCCACAGCGACGTTTCGGTCGACTATGCGACCATCTTCATGGCTAGAGTTCAGTCAATAGAAAAACCTCTCAAGTTCTTTGACAGACATTTCATAAAATTCATTACGATCTATCAGATATAATGCATTCAGCGCCAAAGTCAATATGAATATTGGCACCCTTGGGTGCCGGGGCACACCGATTGTGAACCACTGCCCTAGACGGTCAACTATTTTGATCAAAAGATTGATAGGTGATTGAACCGTTTTATCAAAATGATTGACCATATAAGGGGGGGGGGGCTTCTTAAGTATTGATGGGAAATAACTTACAGTTACAAGCAGAATTGCTGGACATATTCTGTTATTGACACAATCTTGTTCGTTGGAAGATAGATGCGAGCTTCGTCATGAGATCTCTCTTTTAATTTCTTCATTTCAAATCGGACGAGTTTTGAATTGCTTTATCCAATGCCTGCTCCGTATATTCTTCCAAAGGTTCAATAATGTTCTTTCTTATGCCATTCGCAGATTTCCAACAGTGAGGTCCAACTGAAACTTCTGATTTCGCACATCATTTAATTAGTACAATTAAACATTTTTATTAATTTCATAGTCTTATTAAAAAAGAAATTTAATTTTATTATTAATAAATATCATCTACTCTTAATTAAAAAAATATTTAATATCTGTTGCCATTTATGATTTTTTTTTTCTTAATTTATTTAACGGATCAAGAATGTATAATTTTAAAGAGAATCTAAACAATTGATTGTTTATGAGTACCCAATCAAAATCGTTGGAGCGAATTTTGAGAAAATGAAAAAAAAAACACTGAAAAGTAAAGTAAAGTACATTAATACTGTTGTACTCGATTTTGTTCAAAAGCTTCGTGTCACGTCCCAGGGGGTACCTAACTTAAATGTAAAATTTCAAGCTCCCAGCTCTTTTCGTTTTTGAGATATTTTGTTCACAGACACACACACACAGACAGACCATGTTGCAAGAACCACTTTTTGGACCCAGGGGACCACAAAACGTGTATATCCATCAAATTCTTGAAATAGAATTT
>JAKCPI010016021.1:0-10372 GCA_023213315.1 Euborellia annulipes
TGTTTATTTAATTAAAAAACAATAAATTAAAAAATATTGGCGGGAGTTGACGTTAGAAGTCGTGAGTGTCATCAATAAACCCTCATTTTATGTGGGCGTAGCTAAATAAAAAAATTCTTATGGCTTTATAATTGATTCAAGAGACCAGTTTTGCATTTTGCCTCAAATCCGTGAATAAATAAGAGAGATATAGCGATTTTTTGAAAAGCAATCTCGCGCTAGACGAAAGGCTTAGACAAGAGTTACGCGAGTCTCCCTGGCTGGTCTCTGGGCGCCGATCGAATTGGAAAAAAAAATTTGATGCTCTTCCATTAGTTGAAATAATTGTCAAATTGATTGATTTCATCTGTTTATACTCAAATTTTATAAAAATTTAATTCTAAAAATGGCTATGAAATCTTATAATGTTGCTAAATTAAGGGGATCTTAGAAATTTTTTTTATACATGTTGTGGGTTGTGTAGAAACAACGAGCTAGTAAAATAAAATTAACAAGCCTCAAAAAATTGAAAGCTGAATTGATAAAATCAACAAGGACTAGAATATTGTCACAAGAGGACATAAAATTTCATCCAATTTTGATATGAAATGAAATCTTTTTTTTTTTTTTTTAGAGCGAGTCCCTTGAGAAAAATTGGCTCTGCATGGACCCCGAGCACATTCGTTGACCGGGTGTATACCTTTAGAGCGCTAATTTAACGAAACCATTGGAGCTAGAAGGCTAGAAATTTTATATACACGTAGGCAAACATTCAGAGATCAATGATCCTTGTGACTTGAATATCTCCACTGTCTTTTTTTTTTATTTTTTTTTTTAATCCACTGTTTTAAGAGGTATAATTACGATGAATATACGGAAAGAATGGTTCTTCAGCTAAAGATTTCACTAGCTAAATATTTTTCGAGATCTATTATTTGAATAAGATAATAGTATTCAAAATACCTCGATTCGGACTTAACAAGTCATAGATATATTCAACAAGACATGTGAGGGGGTTTTTTATTGATGAGGCCAAACATCCCATGGCCCCCGGGAATCGAACCCAGGATCTCCGCCTTTCCGGGACATAGGCGTGCGTGAGTTTTATTGGTGCAGGTCGAGGGTCCGGTGGCCTGGTGCAATGGAAGCACGCCTATGCCCCGGAAAGGCGGAGATCCTGGGTTCGATTCCCGGGGGCCATGGGATGTTTGGCCTCATCAATAAGGAACACTCACATGTCTTGTTAAATAAAGATTTCACCATTTATTACTTTCTCGTATAGAGAAAGTTATGTAATCGTAAAAAAATTCGACTTCGAGATTTTGATGTTTCTCCACGTTTTAGACCTCCCTGAGTCCAAAAAAACCATTTTTGGCATTATGTCTGTGTGTGTGTGTGTGTGTGTGTGTGTGTGTGTGTGTGTGTGGAACACGATTGCTTAAAAACCAAAGCAGCTAGAACGATGAAATTTGGTATATGCTCCTTACACTAAAATTGTAGATTTCTATCAACTTTTGGTGTAAATACGTCACTTGAAGGTAGTACTTTACTTAAAAAGTTTTTTTCAAAAATTTTGAAATTTTCAATTTTTTTGTTATATTATGATAAAATACTCTATTTTAAAAAGTTTTTATTCTTTGACATTTTTTCGAAAACTGAATAGTTTTTGAAATAATCACGGAAGAAATAGAAAATATTCGTTAATTTTGATAAAAAATCAAAACAAAATCATACAGGTGTCATTAAAAAAAGGGTAAATATAAACAAATGAATTTGTGAAACAAATGAATTTGTTTATAAAAACTATTCAACATATATAAATAGTGAATAGTGCATTAAAATCAGCACTAAATCCTGAATCTTACACATTTATGTCAATTACTAGTTTGCTCTATTTTATAAGAGAGAGTCACATCTATATTTGCTTGAATTTTCGTAAATTTGCTAAAAACTAAAAAAGATATAAAATTGGTGTTTATTGATTCGTTATCTGCATTAAATACAGAATTTATTCGATATCTTAAATATCTTCTACCTTTTATGTTTAATGATATTAAGCCTTCTCAAATTTTGTACCGTTTTTTGAGTATAACTCGAAAAATAATTGAGATACAAAAATAACAAAAGTAAATTCTTAATCCTCATCAAATCCCCCATATTTTCCCCGTGTCATATGTTTAAGAAGTGGTTAAATTAAAAATCTTATATTTTTAGATTTTGTATCAATTAATCGAAAACTATTAGAGATATTAAAATTTCGTATACAAATTCTTATTCAAGGTGAAATTTTATCCAGAAACGATGTATCACATGCCTTGTGTTGTGTTTAATAGATAGATAGTAGCTAGTGGCGTAGCGAGAGGGGGGAGGGGGGCAAGGGAGTCATCATGCCCCGGGTGCTACTCACAAATGGGCGCCAAATGGTCTGCAAAACAAAAAATTGTTGGATAATTTTTATTTTAATTATAATTGATTTCTGGAAAATATATTTTAAATTTAGTACCAGTGTAATATAATAATTATGTATATTTTACATATATTTTATGGTTTTCGAATGGGGGGGGGCGCTAAAAAGGTATTGTCCCCCGGGCGCGAGTTAAGCTCACTACGCCACTGTTTTCACACCAGATTTTTTGTGTCGACATGTATTTAGTTCCCGACAGTAGGGTACATTCGATTTTCAAGATGTACAATTTATAAGTATGGGAAAATATTTATATTTTGTTACCAAGGCAACCATTTCTTTTATCTTTTCTATGGAGTACAAGAGTAAAGTGGTCTTCAGAAGATTTCAATCACAAAATGAGAATATACATTTTATAGCGAATCTAAAAAATAATTGATTTTTGAATTTAAAAAAAAAATCGTTGGAGCAAATTTAGAGAAAATCGAAAAAAACTGAAAAAGTGCATCAGTAAAGTACTAGTACTTTTTGGTCGATTTTGTTCAAAAGCTTCCTCTCACGTCCCATGGAGGTGCCTAACTTAAATATAAAATTTCAACCTCCTAGCTCTTTTCGTTCTTGAGATATTTTGTTCATAGACAGACACACAGACAGACAGACAGACAGACCATGTCGCGAAAACCACTTTTTTAGATTCAGGGGACCTCAAAACGTGTATATCCGTCAAAATCTCGATATCGAATTTTTGACATGAAACCAATACTTTCTCTCTCTATATATATTAACATATATATAGAGGTAAGAGAAAGTAATAACGACCATGTGATGATGAAGAATTGCAAGATTTTACATCTAACTAATTATTTAACAATCATTTATTTGGCAATATTCTCTGACTGCTTAATTATTTTCATTTTTCTCGTTCAATTTTTATAATTCTTGCAAATGTCCAAAAAAAAAAAAAAAAATTTGACTTAAAAGCTATTAAATTATTATTTTTAAAAAGAGAAAAAATATTTCTTAGAAACGAGGGGAGGGCGCCTGGCGACAATCCGAGCGGAGGGGTGGGGAGCCTGCAACTCGCCGCCCTCCCCTCCTTTGGCCAATTTAAGAGCCCGAAATAAATAACTATGGAAATGAATAAAATCTCGATAATTCAATTGTCTATAACTCGGAAACGGCGCATCCAATTCGCATCGGATTTTTTGTAATGAGTTTAGAATTTCCTAGAGAATATTCCCATGGAATTAAAATTGAATAATTAAGAATATATTTTTTCTTTAATCTAACCATCCGTTCAACCAATCAAATGATAGTAAAAAGGATCATCGTTCTATATTCTCTGAAATTTTCCCTTTTATCTGTATATAAAATTTTCAAACAGTTTTTTTTTTATTATTTCTCTTTATTAGCAAATCTCCGCACTCCAAATTTTTATTAAATAAACGAATATTATATAAATCTTAAATAAATACATTAGGGGTTGTCCACATATTACGTAACGCGTTAGGGGAGGGAGAGGTCTGGCCAAAACGTTACTAATTGTGAACTGGGGGGCCCGGGGGTTTCTCTAAGTGGGACATTAATTCAAAGTTGAATTTATAAAATTTTTTGAAAAAAAAAAGGTCGAATGATTTCCAAAACAGGGAAAAATGGAGTGATTTATTTGAGTCACGAGGGAAAATTTACTATAAAAAAAAAGAAAGTAAAATGATATGAAATTTGGAATTTTGTAAAAGAAATTTTATTCGGGGGGGGGGAGTTCTATGTTTTGACAATATTTGTAGATGGGCTAACTGTGACAGGGGTGGAGGGGGGGACTAGAAAGGCGTTATGTGATATGTGGCGAACTTTTAATACCTAAAATGGATTTAAAATATTAATAGAAAAATAAAAATATTTTTGCAGTTTTTTTTTTTTTTTTTTATCGGGGGTAATAAATTTAAGAAAAAGGCAAATTACACAGACAGACACACACACACAAAGAGTTTTTTAATATAAGTTAACAAATCTGGTGTGACTGGTCGCACAGTTTCTAGTCAAAATAAATTTGGAAAATCGATTTTTAATCATTTTCAGAACGTTTTGAGACTAAAATTTCATTGTTTTTGCTTGAATATTTTATATACTAAATTATTCAATCAATATCAAGGCCTAAATGTGTTTATTTAATTAAAAAACAATAAATTAGGATAATTAGAAAATGAAAGAGGCAGTTGAAATTTGAAGATGTAAAAGGCAATTAATAAACCCCCATTTTATGATGTCGTAATTAAATAAAAAAATAAATATAGCTTTATAATTGATTGAAAAGACCAGTTTTGCATTTTTCCACAAATCCAACGCAAAATAAGAGAGATATAGCGACTTTTTTGAAAAGCGAATCTGCGCGTGAAGAAAAGCCTAGACAAGAGTGAAGCGAGGCTCCCTGGCTGCACTCTGGGCGCCGATCGAATTAGAAAAAACAAATCGATGCTCTCCCAGCATTTGAAATTATTGACAAATTGATTGATTTCATCTTTTTATGCTTTAATAAAATTTTATTCTAAACTTTATTTAACTATAAGAATAAAAGACTCTATATTTATCTATATAATAATATAGGTAGCGCGCCTACCTCCTATACCAAACGTCGCGGGTTCGGACCCAGGCAGTCCGATGATTTTATTTAAGCCATTTGGATACCAGATGGCTTAAATAAAAATGCCTCAACCCACAATAGATAATATATATTACAACGGTTATCGTCAAAGTCTTAAATGGCCTAAGTTGCCGAAAAGACCGTGTGAATGTGTGTGTGAGAGTGAGTGTGAATGAGAAAAAAGTGTGAATGTTTTTATTTATTTAAAAAAAAAAATTATATAATAATAATATACAGTATATGTAATAATAATAAGCAAAGCCAAATAATGCTTAACCATGGATAGGTGACCCGCGGAGTGTTGAACTTTCTGCCACATGCCAGGAAGTCTTTTCAAATATAAATTTAAAAACAATATAGGGGGACCTATATACTTTATAACCCATCTCACGAAGAAATAAAAATATAATGAAAAAAACTTAAAAAAAAAAAAATGCTTTTATTTAAATTGAACTAAAAAGAGAGAAATAATTTAATTGTTCTTGTTAAAATTGTTGAATATTTATGACTTAAAATAAAAGCGTGGGGCGCACATTGATAGTTTTAAGAAATTGTATATTCTTAGAGCCTCGGAATCACTTTGAAGCGCCCCACGCTTTTATTTTAAGTCATAAATATTCAACAATTTTAACAAGAACAATTAAATTATTTCTCTCTTTTTAGTTCAATTTAAATAAAAGCATTTTTTTAAAAGTTTTTTTTATTATATTTTAAACTTTTTAGTCTTTTTTTATTAAAGAGTATTAAAAAAAAGAAGGCAATGTGTGAAATAAAGTACCACATTAGTTTGGTCTATTTTGGTAAAACCCAACTCACTAATTGCGTCATCAAAAATGACCCTTAAATATCAAATTTCACACCTCTAGCCCATTGGGAAGTCTTTTGAAATTAGATTAATACGCGTGAGGTTTCAAATAAAGTACCACATTAGTTTGGTCTATTTTGGTAAAACCCAACTCACAATTTGCGTCATCAAAAATGACTCTTAAATATCAAATTTCACACCTCTAGCCCATCGGGAAGTGTCCTTAACAAAGACTTAAAGTTGGTGATTTTGAAAGAGTAAGTTAAATAAAAGCATTTAAAAAAATCTGGTGTGACTGGCGCACAGCACACAACTTTCTCTTACCTTCGGTAATCGAAAGTTGTGTTCTGTGCTTGTCACACCAGATTTTTTGTGTCGACATATATTTAGTTCCCGACAGTACGGAACATATGAATTCAGATGTAAAATTTATAAGTATGGGAAAATATTTATATTTTGTTACTATGGCAACCATTTCTCCTATCTTCCCTATGAAATACAAGAGTAAAGTGGTCTTCAGAAGATTTCAATCGCAAAATGAGAATATACATTTTAAAGAGCATCTAAAAAATAATTGATTTTTGAATTTAAAAAAAAATCGTTGGAGCAAATTTTGAGAAAATCGAAAAAAACTGAAAAAGTACATCAGTAAAGTACTAGTACTCTTTGGCCGATTTTGATTAAAAGCTTATTTTTCCGGTCCCGGGGGCTGTTTAACTTTAATATAAAATTTCAACCTCGTAGCTCAATTCCTTCATGCTTAAAATTGAACACACCCACACACCCACACACACACAGACAGACCATGTCGCGAAAATCACTTTTTTGGATTCAGGTGACCTCAAAACGTGAAGATCCATCAAAATCTCGACATCGAATTTTTGACATGAATCCAATACTTTCTCTCTATATATATATTACACAAGGGCGGATCCAGAGGTGTTTCTCGGGGGGTAATCTGCTGTGACTCGTCGCACAGCACACTATTTTTTTTTTAATTTCGGCAATTTAAAAGCGCATTCTGTACTTGTTTGCCAGAATATAAATACACATCAAATTTTTAAGTATTAATTTTAAAAATTTTACATTAAAAATAAATTTTTTTGCGAAAAAAAGGTATTTTTTTTCGAATCTCGGGGGGGTAATTACCCCTTTACCCCCCCTTGTATCCGCCCTTGATATTACATATATATATAGGTAAGAGAAAGTAAAAATAAATAAATCCAACCTCTTTAATTAACCAAAAAGTTTAATTAAAATATTTTCCATTATTAAAATAATTTATCTTTTTTTTTTATTTGATGAATATAATAAAAAAATACATTTTTATTTCTTTAATTGTTTCTAAGAAAATGGATGACGTTACCCATTGGTTGAAATCAGACTCTCTCTTATTATCTTTTATCTCTAATAAATCATTTTAATACAATTTAGAAAATATATAATTTTTTTAATGTATATATATTTTGCCGACAATAACAAATGTATTTTTAATATATAATCAATCAATGTAATTATTAATATAGGCCTAGGAGGCTATACAGTATATAATATAATTAATTATTTATATTTTTTATTCAAAATTCAATAAATTTGTGTTAAAAAATGGTCCTTAATAACAGGAGAATAGAATAGTAGAGGAGTATCTTGGCGCCAAAAAAAAATAATACTCCTCTCTGATTTTGAACTCCGGGTATTTTAAAAAAATTATTATCATTGGAATTGTATGTATTTTTATTTATAATATAAATTATAGTAATCAACTAACTGATTTGTGCTGCACTCTTGTGGAGACTTTAAAAATCATAATTCTAAATGTCTCCACTAGGTAGCAGCACAAATCAGCATGATATTCTCCTGCATCTGTTCACTAGGGAGACTTGTCTAATCATGCTGTTTTGTGCTACCATCTTGTGGAGAATGTAAAAATTATACATTTCTAAAGATCTCCACAAGATGGTAGCACAAATCAACATAATTAGACAATATATACTTTTTATATATTATATACACAATTCCAATGATGTCTTGAGATGTATCAGGAGATTAAAAACAGAAAGGAGTGTTACTTCTGACGTGACGTCACTTTTGGCGCCAACACCTCCTCTACTATTCTATTCTCCTGTTAGCTATTGCTGTTCTAGATCTCATTTTTTAATACAAATTTATTAAATAAATAAAGTAAAATAAATAAACTATTAATTACATTTGTTATATAGTCAATATATATAATTATAAATGTGGGATTGTACAATTTTTCATCTAAATTTCTTAAATATCGGACAAATAAAACTTCCGATATTTAAAAAAATATATAATTATATTATATATTTAAATGTTATATTTTCTAAATTAAATGCAAGATTTCAAGGACAATTATTTCACAGAATACTATTATAATAATGAAAACGAAATTCGAAGCGCCATAACCATCTCCAAAATTTTATATTTTATAAAGTGGAAGGAGTACAAAATTAAAATTGTGAGAGTCACTTAAATTTAAAGCCCCATTTTATATGGGCGTAGCCAAATAAAAAAATTTGTAATTAATTCAAACGACCAGATTTTTATTTTGTCTCAAATCCTTTCTCTCATTATATCACAGATGAATGAAATTATAAGTTAGCATTAAAAATAAAAGGAAATTGATAATAATAAGAATGAAAAAAAGAGCACGAGGTGGATTTGAACTCGCAATGTTTGGTAAAGCGAGGATGGAAAAAAATATAGTGTGTTGACCACTTTAACGATTCAGCTAACTTTGATTTTATTAAATTAGGAAAAATAGACCATATAAGAAACAGTAAATAAAAGACTTATTAAAAAATTTTTATTTTTGTAATAGTGATATGTCTTTTTTTACTACATTTAATGCAGATTAATAATTTATAATCAAAATTTTAGTAGCATCCATAGTTTTCTTCAAATTATTCAATGGGCAAACGTCACAGTGTTTATGCCTTAATGTAATTAAACCAAAAACTCTATAAACATATGACACATGTTATTAATTCTTAAATTTCCCCTGATTCCAAATAACTAAACCCCTTTTAATTATATGATCTAATTTTAGAGTTATTGACGATCAAACTTAAGCCAAACTCGGGCCTGACTACCCAATTCTATATTATCGAAAAAAGCTTATTTATTGTCTGAGAAAAACCAAAATTTTACCATGAATTTATAATTAAAAAATGAGTTTTTTTCTAAAGTTTCATTGAGATTGGTAAAGAAATAAATAAAATATTGACTATTTTGTAAATTGAGTTTTAGAATTTGGGATCTCAGATCAAGCCTAGACCCCGTTCATGGATCGCTCTCTTTACCCATCCGGGATCTCGAATTGCTGAAACTCAGTTTTGCAAAATGCTCAGCTATTTTATTTATTTCTTTACCAATCTCAATGAAACTTTAGAAAAAAACTCATTTTTTAATTATAAATCTCTGGTAAAAATTTGGTTTTTAATCAGACAATGCTAAATAAGCTTTTTCGATAATACAATAGAATTGAGTGTTGATGTCATTAAGGTCGAGAAAATAAGCTTAACTTTGATCGCCAATAACTCCCAAATTAGATCATATAATTAAAAAGGCTTTAGTTCTCTGGAATCTCAGGGGAATTCAAGAATTAATGACATGTATCATATCTAGAATAGAGTTTTTGGTTTAATTACATCAAGGTATAAACAATCTGACGTTTGCCCATTGAAATTATTTGAAAACTAAGCATGCAATTGATATTTTGATTATAAATTATTAAATCGCATAAAAAGTAATGAAAAATAGTATATCATATGTGGAATATTAAAATTTTTTTAATACTTCTTTTATTTTATGTTTCTTATATGGCTTATTTTTCCCTTAAGCAATTAGATAAAGTTTGGCTCAAATTGGTTAATGCGTCCTCAAGCAATCTATATTTTTTTCCATTCTCACGTAACCAAACTTCTTGATTTCAAATCCACCTCCTGCACTTTTTTTTTTTTAATTTTTAACTGTTTTTTATACCTCATGTGGGGGGAGTGGGGGCTGGCACGCGCGCCAAAAATTACCTGGCACGGAGGCGGCAACCAAATGTCGTTCTTTTGTATTGTGACAGCATGTTTCAAGCCTGTTTGATTTAACATATGATCGACATATGTCTATGCTCCCTATATACACATTTTGTAAAATATATAAAATGATATTTCAAATTCTAAATTGCCCCCTCCCCTGAATAAGCAAATTTCCGCTCCCCCTCCCTCCAAGTTGTGAGCTGCACGAGGTTTTATTTACCACCAATATAATCAGTGAGGCGCTACGGAGAGGAAAATTATAATCATTATTCAAATCATTTCTTGTTCTTTCTTAAATATTTTCACCCTCACAACCCCTTATCCAAAATCCTTTAAGAAATAAAAATTGTTTCATTAATTAGGAGGCTAATCCTTACAATTTTTGTTTTGAAATACTCTATTTTGTTCACATACACTCTTTAAAAAAGTTATACAGCATGGAAAGGTCAGATAAAGTACAAGGCAGCTAGGAAATATAAAATAAAAAT
>JAKCPI010016022.1:0-15245 GCA_023213315.1 Euborellia annulipes
TGAAAAGATTTTTCCGCTCCGCGCCCCCCCTGCCCTCCCTAAAATTTATTTTTTATTCGATTTTAATAAAATTTAAAATGACGCTTTCTTAGGGTGTAAATAATTGAAAAATGGTATTTTAGACCTCAGAAAGTTCAATCACCCCCCCTGCCCCCCCTAAAATTTATTTTTCATTCGATTTTAATAAAATTTAAAATGACGCTTTCTTAGGGTGTAAATAATTGAAAAATGGTATTTTAGACCTCAGAAAGTTCAATCACCCCCCTGCCCCCCCCTGAAATTTATTTTTCATTCGGTTTTAATAAAATTTAAAATGTTGCTTTCTTAGGGTGTAAATAATTGAAAAATGGTATTTTAGACCTCAGAAAGTTCAATCACCCCCCTGCCCCCCCCTAAAATTTATTTTTCACTCGATTTTAATAAAATTTAAAATGACGCTTTCTTAGGGTGTAAATATAAAAATAAAATAGTCTGAAGATAATTCCAATCTAGAATTGAAACGTCACTTTTAGCTCAAATCATAAATTTCAATTTATAAAAAATCATTTTCTTGAACTTTTTTTCCTCAGGGGGCCCGGGCCCTTTAAGCTCAAATCAAGTTTGATCTTTTTCACGACTCAGGATAGCTAAAAATGCAGATTTCAGTGGCTAATTTTCAAAAAATTTTCCATACCCCCAGATTCCCCCGGAAATCCTCTGTCCAGATCTGGTCTCGATAAATTAAAATTTTGTAACTCTTTGTTTAGGAAATTTTGAAAAAATTTTATATAACTTTATTTAAATAAATATTGTAAGCTATGTATAACTATTTCAAAAGTTGTGTCAAAAACTGTGTAAAAAAGTGTTGGCATGAAGGCCACAATAGCCTTTTACATACTAAAAAAAAATTTTAAGTTTTTTTTTTTTTTTTGGGTGGGGGGGGTGTATTACTAAATAGCCCCGGGGCCTGTCAAGTCTGTCTGCGGCCCTGTATATAGGCCTACGGTAATAAAATTGTTTAAAATAATAAAACTGCTTTATTATTTACACTTTACATCAAATTAAAATTAGGGATACAATGAAAATGTAAAGGGGGGGGGGGGGGGCGAAAGGTGTTAGTCAACCTCCAGAAAGGGGCGATGGGTCAAAAAAAGGTTGGGAACCACTGATCTAAGCTTATTTTAAAAATTTCTTAATTAATATATGATTAATAATAACAATAAATTCATTTTTAAATTTAAAAAAATTAATGATTATTGGGACAGATTGTTTTTTTTTGTATTTGCTTGATAAGAAAAAAATAATTACGATAATTTTTTAATAAGTCATTAAAAAAATTATAGCTCGATGTCCCAGTAATCTTTTATGAATTTAATCCATTTAAAAAAATCTGGTGTGACTGGCGCACAGCACACAACTTTCTCTTACCCTTCGGTAAGAGAAAGTTGCGCACCGTGCTGGTCACACCAGATTTTTTGTGTCGAGATATATTTAGTTTCCGATAGCACCTTAGTTTCAAACTTGCATTTTAAATGTTGACTGCTTCAAATAAACTATGGTTATTTTTCAAAATTTTAATCTCATATTAGGACATTTTATACACAATATAGAATCGTAAATAAATACAAAATTTCATAAGAATTGGAAAAAAAAATTTTAAATGCCTAAAAAGTTCTAAAGGGCAGGGGCGTATTTATGGGGGGGGCCGAGGGGCCCGGGCCCCCCGCCCGAAATTTCCCAAACACATATACATATAGGGATATACAGACATCAGCGCAACAAATTTTTCCGCAGGATGGACAACTTTGGTTCCGCAATAGAAAAAATGTTCCGCAAAAAATTTCTTGTGAAAAAAAATATAGTTTCTTGAAAAAAAAAATTTTCCGCAGAAAAATTTTTGAGTTCGGGCCCCCCCCTGAAAAAAAATTTCTA
Organism: Euborellia annulipes; assembly: GCA_023213315.1. Lineage (NCBI taxonomy): Eukaryota > Metazoa > Arthropoda > Insecta > Dermaptera > Anisolabididae > Euborellia > Euborellia annulipes. The sequence goes on from JAKCPI010016022.1 coordinate 1,912, forward strand.
TATACGCCCCTGCTAAAGGGGACCCCCCTTTTGAATCGAAATTAACATACAAATCCCTATAGGAAATTAACATTGTTCCTATTCGAAGATAAGGTGGAAAGGGAATTTAAAAAGAGTAGAGAGAGACGATAATGTTTGCAAGTGGAGAGAGAGAGAGACATATATGTTTTCTTTGAAACAATTAAAGACACAAATAAAATAAAAATAAATGGGAATTTAAATAATAATTGATTTTTAATCTAATAAAAAGAAAAAGATTTAAATTCCGTTACCATGGCAACCATTTCTATCTTTCCTATGAAGAACAAGAGTAAAGTGGTCTTCAGAAGATTTCAACGGCAAAATGAGAATATACATTTTAAAGAGCATCTAAAAAATAGTTCATTTATGAATTTTAAAAAAAAATCCTTGGAGGGAATTTTGAGAAAATCGAAAAAAACTGAAAAAGTACATCAGTAAAGTACTAGTACTTTTTGGCCGATTTTGTTCAAAAGCTTATTTTGAGCGTGTGGGAAGGTACCTAAGTTAAATATAAAATTTCAATCCGGTAGCTCAATTCCTTCATGCTAAAAATCTGTCCACACATACAGACACACGCACACACACACACACACACACATACATACACACAGACCAATTTGCGGGACCCACTTTTTTTTGGACTCAGGGGACCTCAAAACATGTATATCCATCAAAATCTCGACATCGAATTTTTGACATGATCGCAATACTTTCCCTCCTATATATTTCATATATAGGCTAAGAGAAAGTAAATAAAACAGCATTGAAAAAATCCTTATAATAGTCTAGTTTTTTTTAAAGTACGTTTAGACGTCGCTCCTGAACCCCCCTTAATTTCTCTCTCTGAGTCACGGATCACGGGCTAAATTTAAAGTTTAATAATTACGAAAAATTTTATTATAAAATTAAGAAATTTGTGGGCTGATTTCCGAGTTTGGGGACCCGAGGTGGTAAACGATTTAGATTTGGGCTCTCCCTCAATAAAAAAAATACTTCTTTTCGATGTTACGTTACGTTTTCTTGGAAATCAGTAGATCATATAAATATTTTATTACTTTCTCTTACCTATGTATATATGTAATATATATATAGAGAGAAAGTATTGGATTCATGTCAAAAATTCGATGTCGAGATTTTGATGGATCTTCACGTTTTGAGGTCCCCTGAATCCAAAAAGTGGTTTTCGCGACATGGTCTGTCTGTGGGTGGGTGTGTGGGTGTGTGGGTGTGTGGGTGGGTGGGTGGGTGTGTGTTCAATTTTAAGCATGAAGGAATTGAGCTACGAGGTTGAAATTTTATATTTAAGTTAAACACCCCCCGGGACCGGAAAAATAAGCTTTTAATCAAAATCGGCCAAAGAGTACTAGTACTTTACTGATGTACTTTTTCAGTTTTTTTCGATTTTCTCAAAATTTGCTCCAACGATTTTTTTTTAAATTCAAAAATCAATTATTTTTTAGATGCTCTTTAAAATGTATATTCTCATTTTGCGATTGAAATCTTCTGAAGACCACTTTACTCTTGTGTTTCATAGGAAAGATAGGAAAAATGGTTGCCATGGTAACAAAATATAAATATTTTCCCATACTTATAAGTTTTACATCTGAATTCAAATGTACCGTACTGTCGGGAACTAAATATATTTCGACACGAAAAATCTGGTGTGACAAGCACAGTACACAACTTTCGATTACCGAAGGTAAGAGAAAGTTGTGTGCTGTGCGCCAGTCACACCAGATTTTTTATAAAAAGGTTTATTGAAGTCAAATGAAGAGAGGCCTCCTCTCTTCTCTCCCTTTTCTTGGACACCGAAATGACTAAAAAATAACTTATTATATTTTAATATTACTTATATAAATACACGAACCTATTAATAAAGCACCTTATACAACTAAAAGAACCCAATCACTCCTTTGTCAGAAGGTCAAAGACAATTTTGATTAGATCATCTTCCAATTCAACTTCGGAGTTGCCAGACTCAACTTTATTTCAAAAAGAAATTTTTATTTTTTTTTTATTTTTTAATAAAAAATTTAATTTGGTCACTTCTTTGTTCCTCCCCTAGATGACGCTCTTGTTATTTATTATTTTAAATCAACTTTGAAGTCTTAATCACATTATTTTTCGCTTTCTTCGCAATTTTCTCTACATTTATTTATTCTAGCAAACAAACATTTATATATTGTATTTACATTCTCCTTAGTGTTTAATTATTACCTAACAAAACCTTTGAAATTATGAATACTGGTGAGTTAGGGAGATGATGATCAGGCAACCAACAAAAAAAATTTCTCTGTCGGCGTTTCGAACGCTAATCGCGCTCAACATCAAAACAGAAGAAAAAGTTCGATTAATAACCGAATGGTTAATAAACAGCAAACGCTTAACTATGTCATGATATCATGGTAATTTTAAAAAATCTGGTGTGGCGCATACAGCACACAATTTTTTCTTACCCTTCTGTAAGAGAAAGTTGAACACCGTGCTTGTCACGTTCCGGCGCCCCTGACACCAGGGACCAGACAAGACATTACGTCTTGTCTGTTTTTATGTGCTTCCGGTAGCAGACGAAATGCTCCAGGCTTCTCCATGGTAGGCCTACCCTCTCTCATTAAACAGAGTCATTGACTTATCAAATCCTCTTGTATTTAAAAAAAAAAAAAATATTTTAAAAAGGTTTAATTCTTTCTAATAAAAATAAAACTTTTCATGATGCATTCATATTAATTAAATGGATTCTTTTGTTATACTAATAAGATGCGTTTTTTTGTTAGAGAAAATTGCTTTAAATTTAATGAATTTTCTCCATTGAGTATCTCTTACGTGAACAAGAGGTGGGGGAGGGAGGGAGGGGGGGGGTATTAATCGTCCATTAGCCGTCCTGCACAAGAAACCATTTTTTTTTTTTTTTTTTTTTAATTTTAATCCTCTTTTTCCGTCTCTTTATGTTCCGTGCTTGTAATGTCAAACGAATAACAAAATAACCAATTGTCATGCAACAAACATCCATCCAGAGATCCATTCATATGGATAATGATTTCCATTTTTTATTCACATTTATGGAATGAGGAAGTACAGAGAGCGAGAGATCATTTTTTTTTTCTAAAATCGATTATAAAATGAATTATCATTCGAAATTATAAATATTTTCGAGTCGTGACCAAATAATAATTAATGAATTGAATATATCATATCCCTGTTTTTTTTTTTTTTATATATATAATAAAATACATAGCCTATATATAATATCCCAAGGCATACTTTTTATAATTTTTTTTTTTTTAATAATTTATGCTCATCAAAAAATGAGATTTTTTTTTATATTACGTATATTAGTATGACGTCCATTTCAAAAAAGTTATATTATAATTAAATATATTTTTTTTTTATTAGAACAAATTATTTTTGTTTCAAAAATATAGTTAGAATAGTTATGATATTGTAATATTTATTAAAACTAGCTGTGCCACCCGCTTGTGGCGGACACTCGCCTTTTCTTAATTTTTTCGATACTATGACGGCGTTACAGGGTCGAGGGTGGGGGAATGGACCCCCTGTCCGCCCCCTCTCCAATCAGCTTGAGAGAAAAGTTATGGGTTTGCAAATAAATTTGTAATTAATTTTAAAAAGAAGGTAGAAATGAGAGATTCAGCTATGGTTATTTCTTTATTCGTTTAATTGACACAGCTGACGTTTTGGTTCCATGTTTGAACCATCCTCAGAGGTGACGAAAAGCCATTATGAGAGGGTCATAGTGGATTTTTGTTAAACATTGTTAAACAACTCTTATATAATAAATATATACACAGTATCAGCTTAATTTAATTATATAAATTAATTTTAATTTTAAGGTTGTTCGGATAGTACATCGTAAGTCATAATAGAATCTAAATTTTTTTTTAAATAAAATTAAAAATTTGAATGCCAAAATTCCTTATTATAATTTAGTCGTGACCTATCATAGTTTATAATTGTATTAAGTTAATAATTTATGATTTTATTTAAGCCATTTGGATACCAGATGGCTTAAATAGAAATGCCTGAACCCTCAATATATATACATTAATTACAACGCTTATCGTCTAAAGTCTTAAATGGCCTGAGTTGCCGAAAAGACTGTGTGAATGTGTGTGTGAGTGTGAGTGCGAATGAGAAAAAAAGTGTGAATGTTTAAAAAAAAAAAAAAAAAAAAAAAAAAAGTTAATAATTTAATTACCAAAAATAATAAATGAATGACTTTTGATTTGAGCAGAATTTCACGTAATATAGAACTGGCAACATTGCATTCATCAACTATCTATTTTAAATCTTAAACGCCTTAAATTTTATTTTATTTAATATATTACAATGTTTAATGCAAATCAGTTTAAACACAATGGACGATTTGCGAGAAAAATTATCTTAAAATTGAAAAAAATATGTAACTAACCTCAAGAAAAGAGAATTATTTTATGCGACGTTGCCAGGCTGGTCTGACTCTCGATGCTTCCTTATTTTTAAATATTGGTGACTGTCATTTTGGAGAATTTTTTGACTTTCTTGTTAAAATATCTTTAAAAGCGGACGGCAGAAACTTTTGATTTTATTTTTAACATATTCCTCGGAAGTGAATTAATAAAATGTAAGTTTTTTTGTTTTTGTATCTATTGCAGAGGTGGCTATATAATTCGATATGTGTGCGTTTCGTCGTTATTCCCCATAGGCTACATGTTAAATTTCAATTTTTTAAAAAAATTAATTACACGATAACCCTGTGTCAGATCTGCTTCAAAATTTTATTTTATACGTATTTGATAGTGATTAATAACATATTAAAAAATTAGCTTTTAATCAGATAAAGTGCTTTAATGTCCGAACAACCTTAATATATTTGCGAAAACTAGATATACTGTATATCGACACAAAAAATCTTGTATGACAAGCACAGAACACCACTTTCGATTATCTAATGTAAGAGAAAGTTGTCTGTTGTGCGGTCAGTTACACCAATTTTTTCTTTGGGCGAAGATCCCTCACATAATACGAGTATCTATCTATTCAGGTCTAATATTTCCATATCTTATTGCATAACGGTAATTTATACTGGATCTATTTTTCTTTTCAATAAATATTGGATATTTTTCATATTTATGAGTTGAATGACATTTTAATATAAGTGCTGTTCATACATATAAATACAGTTATAAAAAAATATTTTATATTCTTTAAATTTTTTTCTTTTTAGAAGAGGGAGGATTCATTGAACCTCTCCCAATATAAAATACAATAAAATACACATTCAAATGAGATTTGTCACAGATGTAATAATCTAACTGAATTGTATCCGTAGAAGACCACAGAATGAGTGACCGAACTTTGTAATTTTTACAATTAAATAGAAAATCAAATTGATTGGCAGCCAAAAAAAATTATAAATAAATTGTTGTCGCATGAGACGGGATGCGAAGCACTGACTCTTAGCACAGGAGGCAAGAACTCTGCCAGTGTGCTATGACCCAGGGACAAATTATTATTTAAATTGTATTCTGTTCTCTTTTTTAAATGATACGGACTGAGACGACTATTTACGTGTTGAAAAGATTTTATTTATTTGGGGAGGTAGTAGAGTACTATAAATTATTTTTTACTAGCCACGCAGATGGGTTGTCTTTTAATTTTACTTTCTCTTACCTCTATATATATGTTAATATATATTAATATATGTTGTATATAGAGAAAGTATTGGATTCATGTCAAAAAATTCGATGTCGAGATTTTGATGGATCTTCACGTTTTGAGGTCCCCTGAATCCAAAAAAGTGGTTTTCGCGACATGGTCTGTCTGTGTGTCTGTGTGTGTGTCTGTCTGTGAACAAAATACCTCAAGAGCGAAAAGAGCTACGAGGTTGAAATTGTATATTTAAGTTAGGCACCCCATGGGTCGTGACACGAAGCTTTTGAACAAAATCGACCAAAGAGTACTAGTACTTTACTGATGCACTTTTTCAGATTTTTTCGATTTTCTCTAAATTTGCTCCAACGATTTTTTTTTAAATTCAAAAATCAATTATTTTTTAGATGCTCTTTCAAATGTATATTCTCATTTTGCCATTGAAATCTTCTGAAGATCACTTTACTCTTGTACTCCATAGAAAAGATAAGAGAAATGGTTGCCATGGTAACAAAATTTAAATATTTTCCCATACTTATAAATTGTACATCTTGAAAATATAATTTACCGTACTATCGGAAACTACAATAAATATATGTCGACACAAAAAATCTGGTGTGACAAGCACAGTACACAACATTCGATTACCGAAGGTAAGAGCAAGTTGTGAGCTGTGCGACAGTCACACCAGATTTTTTTACAAGTTGGCCACCGAGGGTACATTAATAGATTTTCCAAAAAAAAAAAAAAAAAAACAAGAAAACAAAATTAGATTGTTTTAAAAATCTGTTAACGTATAAGAAATAATTTTATTTTTTTGTTGTTGGGAACAATGATTTAATAAAGTTTTTTTTTTTTTTTCTATATATATCTTTATAAAATTCAATTGTCTTAAAATTGAAATAATATAGAGGAAATAATTTTTTGAACTTTAGAAAGTTTTTATTTTATTTTATCTACTCTTAAGAAAGAAATAAAAGAAAAATCTTTACTTTTTTTTAAATGAATTTTAACGAAATTACACATTGGTACGTAGGTAGGTCAGCTACTGGTACGGCTTGGAGCTGAACATATCAAGAGAATTAGGACCAGAAGCCTGAAAACTTTTTTTTTTTTTTTGGGGGGGGGGGGGGAGATGGTTCGCCCACCCTTCGGGAAGAGACTTTTTGGATTCAGAGGACCTCAAAACGTGTCTATCCTTCAAAATCTCGACATCGAATTTTTGACATGAATCCAATACTTTCTCTCTCTATATATTAACATATATATAGAGGTAAGAAAGTAAAAAATAAAAGATTTTACTCAGGAATGCAGGGACTTTGCAGCTAGGAGATTAAATAAAAAAATCTTTTATTTAATTTTTATTTGCCGACGTTTCGGTCGCCCATCACGACCTTCATCAGGGCAAATATTGTTAATTATATTTGCCCTGATGAAGGTCGTGTTTGGCGACCGAAACGTCGGCAAATAAAAATTAAATAAAAGATTTTTTTATTTAATCTCCTGGCTGCAAAGTCCCTGCGAATCCTGAGTAAATCTCCACAACCAAAAAACATCAATTTATAAAGATTTTAGTTTTGGCCCAGAATAAATAAATATTAACCCTACTATTTTCAAAATAATTTATTTTGTAGTAAAAACTTGTCATAAGCATTAATTATTAACGAAAAATTGATTGCTTATTGAATTATACTTGAATTGAAAACAGCCTTTGTACTAATTATGGGATTATCAGATTTTTCCTATTCAATGGAATTGTATTTATTTTATTTTTATTTTAAAGCTCTCCAAAAATGGCAGTTGTGTTATTCAATTACGAAAAGATTACTCAGCTGTAAACACAGTATATTCACTAAATTTTCCTTATGCATCATGGGTTCGGTTTCTACTTTAACAAAAAAATTTAGAATAATATATATTTACCATGGTATATTTATTGTATATTGGTGAAATTTGATAGATTCTCATTCAACAAAACATTTTCTCTAGGTTATATGTTACAAGGGTTTGCCTAAATTTTAAAATCAAATTAATATTTTAACGTTTTATTGAAATCAAAATGAAATTTTACAATTTATGTACATTTCTGCATTGCTGCCATCCTTAGAAGAATCAAATGTCAACAATCACTTCTGATGATGGCAGAAACATATAACCTAGAGAAAATGTTTTGTTGATTTAGAATCTATCAAATTTCACCAATATACATACATATTTATAATGTTTCAACTAGTGCCAACGGTAACCAGTTTAAATCTCGAATATTATAATTAAGTATTTTTTTTTTCTCATTTACACTCACACACACATTCACACAGTCTTTTCGGCAACTCAGGCCATTTGAGACTCTAGACGATAACCGTTGTAATTAATATCCAAATGGCTTAAATAAAATCATTGGACTGCCTGGGTCCGAACCGTTTCGTATAGGAGGTAGGCACGCTATCTACTACGCCAAACTCGGGGGCTATAATTAAGTTGTTAAGAATGTATTGCTTAAAATAAATTTAAAATGGTGTGCACCTTGAGATTGCCAATAATGTAAGATCTGATGTTTTTTATAATTTAAAAAATATTTTATGTTGTTGTATTACAATTATTATTTTATGCTCATTTCAGCTCTAAAGAACTGATGATGGTTTTATCTAATTAAACCCGAAACGTTTTCTGATTGGAGATTTTTATTCGATAGAGGCTCCTTTTTGGCTGACATCCTCTCTTCCTTCATCATTCTAATTGCTGAACAGCCACTTCTATTATCAACAATAAATTTAAAAAGGCAGAAAACAAAAATTAATAATAGCCTCCGGGTGTGGCGTAGTAGGTAGAGTGCCTTGCCGATGGCCAAGGGTAGTGCCTACTTCCTATACCAAACGTCGCGGGTTCGGACCCAGGCAGTCCGATGATTTTATTTAAGCCATTTGGATACCAGATGGCTTAAATAGAAATGCCTGAACCTACAATTTATATATTACTTACAACGGTTATCGTCAAAGTCTTAAATGGCCTAAGTTGCCGAAAAGACTGTATGAATGTGTGTGTGAGTGTGAGTGCGAATGAGAAAAAAGTGTGAATGTTTAAAAAAAAAAAAATTAATAATAAAAGACATTTTTGTCATTAATCGGCGGTCTGTTTTCCAAAGTCAATTCATCATTTGATGACAATTGCAGAAATAATAGCCGAAACGTTGTAATTTTTGTAGTTAAAATAAAAAAAACACTATTAATGACAAAAAAGTTTTTTATTACTCATAACAATCGTGAAAGTTTAAATACATATTCAAATTCATGGTATCGTTTTGAAAGCAATTTGCAACCAACATCACAACTTTTTAATTTTTTTCTTTCTCTCTCTCTCTCATATATATATATATATATGGAGAAGGGGTAGGTATTGCAAAAAAATTGAGATTTTGAGAGTCTCTGAAATGGCCTGTCTTATAATTAGTAGAACCAAAGTCCTGATGATGATGATTATGTTCGAAACGTCGACAAATATAAATGAATTTTTTTTTTTTTTTTTTTTGTTGACTACTTTTCTTAATTTCTAGCTATTCATCAGCCATCTATATCTTTAACGTTGTTTCGTATTCCCTAAGGAGGTGGGGAGAAGCACTAGTTAAAATTACTATCTGGCACAAAGTGGATGACTGCATTGTTGCGTTGTGTATCATTGACGGATAATGTTTTCAAAAGTCGTATGAAAATCTGGCAACATGGATGATTACAAAAGCGCTCTCGAACCTCCGCCTCTGCCCTCTAACCTCCTCAGAACCCTCTCTCTCCTTCAATACGGAAAGTAAATAATTTTAGAGTATAGTTGTGCGACCACTCGCCCTGTCATCTGTCATGAGATGTGGACACCTAAATAATAAAATGTAGCATGAGAAAACGATCCAGAGCTGCCAACCCTCCGTCTTAAAAATAATATTCTTCTCTCTCTTGAAATTTCAGGTTAATTTGATTATTCTGATTGCTAACCTGTACGATCAGAGGCGAATTTTGTTGATTATGAGCTATAATTTTGTATTTTGGAAAACCATTTTTGCATATCGTTTTTTAAATTTTTGCGAATGATTAAAATAAAAATATTATAGACCGTGATCTATAGGATCTTAATTTTGTCATAAAATCATGGTAATCATTGTGTTAAAAAATAATTAATTTTTTACCCTTAATTAATTAGCTGGAATCTTTAAAATTAAATGAAATAAATTCCTATGGGAAAAACTAACGCCATCTCTTGCCGCCTAGAGTAACTCGATAGTGGATCGTCTTCTAACGGCTTTTCGAGACGCGCACCTTAAATGTCTAATTTATCATTTATGACTTCATATAAATAATTTAATTCGTATTCTTAGTTCTACCTCCAGAGGAGGTAAAATATCACACACCTCTGTAGCGTAAAGAGATACCTATACCGGTATATTATCTTTTCTCCTGAGATAAAGATTCCATAGCTATCTAATTAAATTCCAAAAAGATGACTTTGGTTTAGATTCAGAGACTATTAATCCATAGATCGTGAGCCTCAGCCCATACTAAAAGTTTTTACAGAAGGTTAATATATAAGTTACTAGACGCAAAGCCCCGCCTTCGGCGGGGCTTTCCGTCTAGCCAGGGGGCTGCGCCCCTGGACCCCCTTGCTCGCCTACTTATATACATACCGGTACATAGGGGAGAGCGGGGCTCTGCCGTACACTTAAGGGAGAATAGTTGTAGCTGGAGAGAATTTTGAGTTAAAATTATGAGAAAATAAACAACATGTAATTTAGTTCATTAGCTACCCACTACAAACAAAGAAATTGACATTATGCCACTGATAAGTATTTTTAATTCATTTCAAAAAAAATGTGTCTTTGTACGGAATAGCCCTGGAGGTTGGGGCTATTCCGTACAACGGGAGGGGCTATATCGTACAACTAAGAAAATAACATGAAAGGATAAAAGAAATGAAAAAAATAAATATATTAATTAATTTTAAATTTATTTGTTTAAACAAAAATCAGAAACGAATTTGGAGGGAATTTACAATAAGACTTTTGGGAGTTTAGTACTTTTTACAACTTTTTCAGGGAAAATACTCCCTCATTTCCCTTTATTAGCCTAAAAGAGGTGTCGGTAAGCCAATTTGATCGAGATATATGCCAAAATAACGAAAATTTTGAAGAAATACGAACGCCACATTAAGCATTAAAAAATGTATTATTACTTACTTTTTTGGGTTTTTTCTTTCTCCATTGTAATTTAGATGACAAAAATCTTGCACCTGACCTATTCTGATTGAGATAACTAGATAAATTAATTAAATAGAGTAAAAAAAAAGATTAATAATTTTGATGATAATTGTTTATTATTATTATTTTTTTTTTTTAAATGAACGATAAAGGAGCTAACTTCATGATCATTAAAAAAAAAACAAAGAATATTTTTTTTTTTTTACATTAGCTCAACATTCATGATTCTTTCGTTCTTTCCATTTACGAGCGCTATTTGTTTTGTCACTAAGGCTGAGAATTCCCTAGTTGTTTTAAATTTTTTTTTAATCGAAGGAAACCGAACTTCAACCGAAGGACCGAAACAATTAGGTCGGGACCCCTGAAGTTGTTTTGTCACTAGTGTCGACTTCGGTTCGGTTCGGCTCGGTTTCGGATCGGTTCGGCTCGTCTCAGTTCGGTTCGAAACCATCCAGTTAGAAGCTATTCAGTAGCCCTTAAAAATAAATTTTCGGGCCCTTCGGTCCCGAAAATTTTTTTTTAAAAGCTACCGAATCGCTTCTAACTGGATGGTTTCGAACCGAACTGAGCCGAGCCGAACCGAACCGAACCGAGCCGAACCGACCCAAAGCCGAGAATTCCCTAGTTGTTTTGAATTTTTTTCTAAAAATAAAATAACCGAACTTAAAACCGAAGGTCTCGAGCCGCCTCCGGCGGCTCTCGGACAAGGGATCCCTGCAAGTTCTTTAAAATATTCTGGATGAATATTTTTTAATGTAAAACAGAACCGACCTTAATTAACCGAAAGTCTCGAGCCGCCTCCGGCGGCTCTCGGACAAGGGATTCCTGCAACTTCTTTAAAATATTCTTGACAGTGACGGATCATAAGCAAGGCGCGTGTCTAGGACCCCGTAGAATACGGGGGCCCCCAAAATTGATTAACACATTAATTTTGATCGTGATATAAAATTTCATTTCATTTTTATAAAAAATTTATCAATTGACTTATGAAAAGAGCATCGGTCCTCCAAAGAATTTGGAAACTTCCGATAAAGACGATAAATCCCTAAATGGACTCAGTAGCCAAGAGTGAAAATGAAAGAAAAAATATTAATTTTTATAATAATATTAATAGTAGCCTATATAGAGAGTTCAAATAATAATTGTGGCTAAAAAAGTTGATATTCTTATGTATAGCAAACTCAAGGTTTTTTTTTTTAAATAGTCAGTGAATAGTCATAATTCAATATGAAGTTAGCTCCTTTATCGTTCAATATTTATAAAAATAAACAATTATCATTAAAATTATTAATCTTTTTTTTTACTCTATTTAATTAATTTATCTAGTTATCTCAATCAGAATAGGCCAGTCGCAAGATTTTTGTCATCTAAATTACAATGGAGAAAGAAAAAACCCAAAAAAGTAAGTAATAATACATTTTTTAATGCTTAATGTGGCGTTCGTATTTCTTCAAAATTTTCGTTATTTTGGCATATATCTCGATCAAATTGGCTTACCGACACCTCTTTTAGGCTAATAAAGGGAAATGAGGGAGTATTTTCCCTGAAAAAGTTGTAAAAAGTACTAAACTCCCAAAAGTCTTATTGTAAATATTATCCCCAGTGTCTTCTGATGTCGAATCATCTTCAAACTTAATTTTTCTTCGGCTACTTGATTTTACAGAACCCCTTGTCTTGAAACTTGTGTTCTTTGGTTTAGAGTTCACTCGAGCTTTACTTTTTACAATCTTCTTCCCGATGTTTGATTTTTTTCTCTCTAACGTTTCTGTACGGTTTAGCCCCATCACGTAGCTTGTGGCGGTTTTATGTCCTAACCTCAAAATTCTTAGCCTAACTTGTTATCACTTGGTATCAAAAGATAGCTGAAGAAGAGTAGTTTCTTATGAATTCATATAAACTAGTTTATAAGTAAAAGTTCTCCAGTCACCTCTTATTTTAAACTAGCTCAAAATTAAAAGAAAATTCACCAAAACATGTTTTTTCACAATAATCCGAGGTACACCATGCGCTCGGTGGAACTTTCTCAACATTACAGCTTGCTAGATGGGGTGCTAGGTTGCAGCTCCGATCAGACCTCAATATCTTGAGAAATAGACGAGAAACAGACTGTACGGTTTAGCCTCACTATACGAAATAGCCCCGCTCTCCCCTACATTTTCCCTTTTCATTTTTATATGTAGAGATTATTTTAGCGGTTAATTATTCATGAACTTAAGATTTTTTGTGAATCATATCCTTTCCGGGACTCTCCCGGTACACAGACAAAAAAATTTACGCCGATATTTTAGAATTCAAAATGTAAATAAATAAAAAAATCGTAAACATGGGTAAATATTTATATTTTGTTACCATGGCGCTATCCCTGAGGCCTGATTGGTTGTTTCACACATCGGACACCCTCTTAGCCTTTTATATATAAGTATGATAT
>JAKCPI010016023.1:0-12529 GCA_023213315.1 Euborellia annulipes
AAATAAACAGCTGATGAATGCAATGTTGCCAGATCTATATTACGTGAAAAACTGCTCAAGTCAAAAAGTCATTCATTTATTATTTTTGGTAATTAAATTATTAACTTAATACGCTTATAAACTCTGATAGGTTTATAATTATAATAAAGAATTTTGGCATTCAAATTTTTAATTTTATTTAAAAAAAAATTTAGATTCTATTATGACTTGCGGGGTACTACCCGAACAACCTTAATATAATAAACCCAAGCGCTTTGATTCTATTGATATTTCGAGAGAAAAAAGTGATGTATTTTATTGTGTAAAAATGTGATGTGACAGCACAAAGCTTTCTCTTAATTCGGTAATTGAAAATTGTATTCTGTGCTTGTTACACCAATCTTTTTTGCAGGTTCATTTGCAAAGATTGATGAATAAAATAAAATTTAAATTAGTATTTTTTTAACTCAATTCCTTCTTTTTTGTTTTAGATATTAATGAAGTTAAAAGAAACAAATGGATTCGAAATAAATTTCAATATTGAACTTGGAGAGATCGAAAATCAAGATCAGTTCTCTCGAAAGGCTTTTTGGTCAAAAGAGTTTTTCTTTACAAAGAGGAATTGAACATGTAATTGGATTCGATTGATCCGACATTTTATACTGAATGTTTTTGAAAAGAAAAGAATAGAAACCAAAACAAACAAGTTAAATTGAAATCAAAATACTAAGATCAATCACTTGATGAGTGTTTTAGTTAAATTTCAATAAAAAATTTGTAAAATTTATTTATTTAACCCTTCTTCAATACAAAAATATGATTTAATATTATCTGTTTTGAGTTATCTACTATAATTGCTCTAGTTATTACAGGAAGTACACTTTTGAATAATTTCAACAAGTAGAAGTGAATTTGAGAATTTTACTGTTAGAGTCTTTAGCCGTTAAACAATACAGATATATTAATTGCGATATTTATTGGTGTTCAGGCATACTTATTTATATCATTTGGTATCCAAATGGTTTAAATGAATTCATCAGACATCTGAATTCACTCCCCCTTTATTATATTGTCAATATTGACACTTGTCAGCATTTCTAACCTCTAGGCCAAGGGGGGATTAAGATTTTGCTTTCACAAAGCTAAATTCACAATAGATAACTGAAACTGAAAAAATTCTCAGATTGTCTGGTTGTAGTGCTAAAGTAACGATATATTATCCAACAATGAATGGTATCCAATTAGTTAAATATTTTTTGAGATTTATAATTTGAATAAGATATTAGTATTGAATATATCTCTTGAGTTAACTATTCATAGATATATAAACAAGATTGTGAGTTATTTTTTTATGTTGGTGAAGCCAAGCGACCCATGGCACACGGGAATGCAACCCAGGATCTCCAGCCTTTCCAGGGCAACGATGTGCTATCCATTGCACACTGATGCCTTCGAAAGGCTGGAGATCCTGGGTTGCATTCCCGTGTGCCATGGGCCGTTTGACCTCACCAACTTAAAACTTACAGTTTTGTTAAATAAATATTAGTAGTAAAGAAGCGTCATTTTTTACTATAAGGTTTTATGAATTAAAAAGTTTTTCCCGAATACTCAAAAATGATCAATGTAACTTTTAGGCTATGTGAAAAACATCTCAAGAAAGGCATATAATCCCGATGAAGTAGAAAAAAGAGTAGAACTCCTTCTCTCTCTTCTCTATCTCTTTCAAAGAATTAATAAATAAATCCATCTATCTATCTCCCCCTCTTGACATAATATAATCATTTGAATTTTCGTTTGACCTCTTGGCAATACGTACTAATAAAAGAGAAATATTTATTATTAACGGCTTAATGTTTCTTGTATTGGCTGCTATTTATGCTTAAAGAAATCACTCCCCTTCTTTAAAAGTATTTTAATATCTTCTGTCATTAATTATTAATGAATTTATATTTTTTCATATCTTCAGTTAAATAAAATATAATTATAGTAAGGAGAAAGCTTTCATGTAGATGTAATAGAAATAAATCTAAAATAGGAAGTGATAGATTTAAGTAGAGAAAATGGCAGGTAAAACGAGAGGGAAGATATTTTAAGGGCGTGTCTCTTTTCTATCGGTCCCCCTCTGTTAAGAAGAGACCAAGGGTTTGTCGTTCGTTACGTTATGGAGGTAGAAAATACTAATGGAACTGTCTGTCATCGGATTTCTGACAGTAAATTTTTTTTCCCATTTCCTGATTAAATTTTCAAGAGTATTCGTTAGAAATTGGTTCAATAATATTAGACTATATATAATTTAAGAAACCAATATCAGCTTATTTTTACTTTCTCTTACCTATATTTGTTGATATATAGAGAGAAAGTATTGGATTCATGTCAAAAATTTGATGACGAGATTTTAACAGATAGACAAGTTTTGAGGCCCACTGATTTCAAAAAACACCAAATTTCTGAAATTATGATAAATTTTCTTACAAAACATTTAGTTTTGAATGTTGATGAGTAGAAAATAGAAATAATTAGAGAAATGATAAAAATTTCTTTTATGAAAATTTGAAATTTTCCCAGCATGTGAATAAAGAAAATGAAATTTTTTTTTTGATAATTTTTTTTTTTTTTAATTATAAAAGGAATATAAAACAAAATGGCCCATTAATCATTAATAAACAATATATTGTTTCAGATAAAATCTTATGTGAATTTAAGATTAGAACAATTATAAGATATAATAATAGTTGAAAGTAAGGAATCTTTAAACGTATTATAAAAGAAAAAGAATATAAATCACTAGATAAATGGAATCTCATTAAAATCGTTGACGATAAAAACAGATGCGAAAAACTATTAAACGCAGTGAGAAAAAAAAAAGAGATGAGTCAAATCCACCCTCGTCTTTCAATATCCAAGGAATTTGTGTTAGTTTTATAGCAGAATAGTTGGGCGATCATAAAAAAAGCCAAGGGCCTTACAGAAAAGAATGAAATAGTTGGGGACAAAGGAGAAATTTTTCAAATTATCACCCCATATTATTAATAAATAGAAAAAATATAATAAAAAGAGGTGGCCAAGTGTCCAAAAATGAGGAAATAAATCATTATAGGATAAAAATAAGAATTTTAAGCATATTATTGAGAAATATTGAGATGTATTTTATTTGTTTTTAAATTCTTTTCAAAAATGAAATTTATTGCAAATATTAAAATTTTGAAGAGGAAGATAAAAAATTTGAGTTAATGACGACTCTGAGTTCCAATTTTAATACTCTGATTATGAAATTGGAAGATTTTATTGGAAAATATAGGTATAAATAATTATACTTTTAATTTATTTCAGGATTAAAGAACTGCTTGTATCAATGTTTTATATAATAAAAATAATTTTA
Organism: Euborellia annulipes; assembly: GCA_023213315.1. Classification (NCBI taxonomy): domain Eukaryota; kingdom Metazoa; phylum Arthropoda; class Insecta; order Dermaptera; family Anisolabididae; genus Euborellia; species Euborellia annulipes. Next base: position 3,359 of record JAKCPI010016023.1, read on the forward strand.
ATAAATCTCAAGATTCCGATTAACCGGATAATTTGAAACGGGATTAATCGAGGAACTATATACAGAAATTCGGGAATGCTTGCCCAAGACTTCGTATATTCTAAAAAAGCATTTTACTTTCTCTTACCCTCAAAAAAAGTGGATCTGTCGGTCTGTGACAAAATTTCTCAGAAACGAAAAGATCTAAGGGGTTGAAATTTTATATTTGAGTAAGACCCTCTTTTTTTCAAAATTAGCGAAAGTCTTTTCTTCGTTCAGTTTTTTGAAAAAATGTCAAAGAATAAAACTTTAAAATAGAGTAATTTATTATACTATATAACAAAAAAAATTGAAAAATTCAAAATTTTTGAAAATACTTCTTTAGTATAGTACTACTTCTGGTTGAGGAATTTACCCCAAAAGTTGATACAGATCTACAATTTTAGTGAACAAAGTATTTACTAAAATTAATCTATCTGGTTGCTTGCGTTTTTTAAGCAATCGTGTTCTCACACACACAAACACATAATTAATATTTTTTTTTTTTTTTTGAGGTCTAAAACTTTGAGTATCATCAAAGGTCGAACTTTTTTACTATTGCAATACTTTCGCTTTATAAACTTCGTATACGGGAATGTAAAAAACGATAGTTACAAACAAAACTTTTTTCCACTTTTTAAATAAAATTAAATGTAATTATTAAAAATCTCGTATACGTGATTATATATACTTATTTTAAATATTATGTAGCCTATATAATTTTTTTTATAATTCAGTGAAAATAATTAAAATTTTCAATTTAGTGACGTCCAAAGGGGGGGGGGTGAATTAAGAAATAACGTTTCTCCAATTTTCATTACCCTCCGAATTAAGTATTTCCCATCCATATCATTTGATTTGGGATAGGATTTCAGGGTGAAGGCAACGTTTCGTCCCCCCAGGCGGTTTATTATATAGATATTTAAAGGGAATTTTAAAGTCTTCTTGCTTCTTAAGGAAGATCATACCATAATAATATTTAAATAATAAGAAAATAGGAAATACTTGGTAGATATTAGAAGAGAAAACGCGATTTGGCTCATGAGCGTGATTTCTGTTGCGAATCAGATAGCACCTTTATTGAATGCACTGATTGCATGCCCCGAGTAGAGTTTTGTGCCATTTTTATACGCAGATCCACGCCCAACTGGCCCCCACCCCTTCACGCTTGTGAAGGGTAAATTTAGACCTTGATTGGATTTTCCTTTACAAAATAAAATAAAAAAAATGAAATTCTATTTTAAAAAGATCATTCGAAAAAAAAAAATGAAGAGAAAAAGAAAAAAAAAGAAGCATAAAGAAAATTTCGTCTTCTTTTTCCTTCAATTGAAAATAAATAAATAAAAAAAAAGCGAGTTAGGTAAATAGAAAACCATAAAATACCTTTTGAGGTTTTTTTCAGACAGATTAAAAAAAAAAAATGTTCAAAAAGAAATTGGGTGGAAAAGAACGAAAAGATTTATTTTGCTTTATGGTTTCTATAGAATTTAAATTAAGTATTGTCAATTAATATATTTAAATAAGAAACTTTTCAATTTAGTTTTAGGTAAAGAAGAGAACGTGATGGTGAAATATTATTTTTACTTTTAGGTCAATAAATTATAGATGTAATGTATATGTAATAAAATGTTATCGTGAAAAAAATTTTTATTTACGTTTCAGGTGATAAAAGAAAAATTTAAAAAAACCTAAATGTAAGTACTAACAGTATCAGCCAAAAAAAAAAGTATATTTTTTAGCAGTCGGCTAAAGCTTAGAGAGACAAAGTGCCTTTAAGATATGCAACCAATGCAACCAACATTCAGCCTATGTGCGAACCCTAACCTAAAAGCTTTAAAATTAGCTGTGATTTTCCACATTCAAAATTGTGTTTTTAAAAGAATTATAAATTAAAATCCCTCGCTATAGTTTTTTTTTTTTTAATTTATTTTTTCCGCAGCTTAGGCCATTTCCTCTTTGACAATATTCATTAATACTTTTTTTTTTTTTTTTATTCGATATAGGCCTACTTGCAGGAACATTTTTGCTTATAAGTTTATTTAAAGACACGTAGCTTGAAAATTTAATTTAACTAGGTAGGTCTGTATTTTATAAAAATAATTGAAATGACAATAAAATGGATTAAGAGGACTTTATTTTGAATAAAGTTTAGAATAATAATAATAGTGAGAGAATGAACAAAATTGATTAAACTTATTCAATATTTATTTTATCCCGATAAATGCAGCTTTGAATAAAATCAGATTTATTGATAAAACTCTTTGAATAACTAAAAAAAAAGTGATTTGGGAATTGTTTCAGTTTAAAGTTGGAAAAATGCTTTTTTTTTGTTTTAAATTTTTAAAAACAATTTTTTTTTAAATAAGTTTTTGTAATTCTTTGTGTTTTAAAAGCTCTACCTGATTAAAAATCATTTTAATTAAAAATTTTTATTTTCTTTTCTTGGCAACTAAACTCCTATTCTTTCATATGAAGTACACTCAAGGGCAGATACAAGGGGGTAATTACCCCCCCTCAGATTTGAGAAAAATATTTTTTTTGGGGAAAAAATTGTCTTTTTAATATAAAATTGTAAAAAATAATATTTAAAAATATATATTCTGGTAAACAACTACAGAATGCACCTTTTAATTATCGATAATAAGAAAAAATTGTCTGATGTGCGACCAGTCACACCAGATAACCCCCCTTCAATCAATTTTGAGGGGGAAAATAAAAATATTTATAGAGAATATTTTAAGAGGATTTTAAAACCAATTTACTCTATGAAAAAGCGAAAATTATTGTATGAAATTTTATCAAATTAAGTGTGATGCTGAACAACTGATGTCGAATATTTCTACATCCTCCATCCTTGAATGAATGGTGTAGAGGCAAGTTTGTATTAGGCTTCAAAAATTCGCGTTTTAATAATTAATAACATTCCATGAATTTTTCTAGTTTTTGAAATTTTTCGTTCAACATTTTTCGCACAGAAGAAAAGTGTAAAAGTTGGGGATTTCGGATCATATATCCGGAGTCAATTTAGTGTAATAACACGGAGAGAGAGCAGGATGTTGCAGGTGAGGGGTTGTAATAGTGAATAATTCATCTTGTCTCGAGAGTTGGGGTGGTTTTTGCCGGTGGCGGTGCAGCAGCCCTTCGCATGCCAGCACCCATTTTGGGGGGTTGCCATGGGGAGGTACGCATTGATCGCCTCTGGGCCTGGGGCAACCCGCTGCATAGAGAGACACCCCGTAGAGCCCAACAGCCAAAATCAGACACCAAGAGCACCTCAACATACACACACCCGAAACGTTGCCAAAATTGCGATAGCGATAGTGCACATCCAAGCAGAAGAGATACTGGCAAAAAGTGTTTTATTGCAAAAACGATTTTCCTTCCAAATTTCTTAGCGATATTAAACTAACTTAATTTTAATATAAGTTTATTTATTAATGCCGAAATAAGGGGCCCTAGTGAAAAAAAAAAATTATAATTTCGTGTATTATTTTGAATAAATAATTAATAGATTTTATTGTGAAATTTTTTCTCTAACAAAAGATCAAGTTTATTTGTTGAATTTTTACTTTCTCTTAACTGTATATATTAATATATAAAGAGGAAGCCGAAGTATTGCGATCATGCCAAAAATTTGATGGAAATACACATGTTTTGAGTTTGAGTCCAAAAATCTGGTGTGACTGGCGCACAGCACACAACTTTCTCTTACCTTCGGTAATCGAAAGTTGTGTACTGTGCTTGTCACACCAGATTTTTTTGTGTCGACATGTATTTAGTTTCCGGCAGTAGGGTACAATTGAATTCAAGATGTAAAATTTATAAGTATGGCAAAATGTTTATATTTTGATACCATGGCAACCATTTCTCCTATCTTTTCTATGGAGAACAAGAGTAAAGTGGTCTTCAGAAGATTTCAATCGCAAAATGAGAATATACATTTTAAAGAGCATCTAAAAAATAATTGATTTTTGAATTTTAAAAAAAATCGTTGGAGCAAATTTTGAGAAAATCGAAAAAAACTGAAAAAGTACATCAGTAAAGTACTAGTACTCTTTGGCCGATTTTGATTAAAAGCTTATTTTTCCGGTCCCGGGGGTGTTTAACTTAAATATAAAATTTCAACCTCGTAGCTCAATTCCTTCATCCTTAAAATTGAACACACACACACCCACCCACCCACCCACCCACCCACCCACAGACAGACCATGTCGCGAAAACCACTTTTTTGGATTCAGGGGACCTCAAAACGTGAAGATCCATCAAAATCTCGACATCGAATTTTTGACATGAAACCAATACTTTCTCTCTATGTATATATTACATATATACATAGGTAAGAGAAAGTAAAAAAGAAGGTCCGACAAAATTGTATATATATATATATATATGTGTGTGTGTGTGTGTGTGGCGGATTTTTAAGCATGAATGAAATGAGCTATCAAATTGAAATTTTACATTCAAGTTAGGCACCCCCCTAATGCGTGAAAATAAGTTTTTTATCAAAATCGGCGAAAAAGTATTACTACTTTACTGATGTAGCTACTTTTTCAGTTTTTTTTTTTTATTTTCTATTTTCTCAAAATTGTCTCTAACGATTTTAATTAAAATTCATAAATCAGCTATTTTTAAGATGATCTTTAAATATATTATAAGTGACATTTTTCGTGTTTGAAGTACATTTTAATGATGTAGAATTTCTGATTTTTCAAATTCATTTTCGAACTCTTCCTTCCATAGAGCCATGTTAATCTCGATTCACAAGGGGGTCGGTCCCCTTTGGAACTTTTTACACATTTAAAAAAAAATTTTCGAATTCTTATAAAATTTTTTTTATTTAGGATTCTCTAAGGATCATGGCAAATTAGACTTTGTCTAGAAGCAACGGAGAGGAGGGAGAGTGTGCACTACCCCCTGTAATATTAATATATAATCTATTATATTATACATCTATTGTGTATAAAATATCTAAATAGGGGATTAAAATTTAGAAAAATAACCATAGTTTATTTCAAGCAGTTAAAATACACAGAGCCTATGGAAATGTGAATCAATTGCCTTTTTTACTTTTTACTTATGAAATGCAAGTTTGCTCAGGGGCCCAAAACTTGTGGGTACGTGGATGGCGACCACGAGCTACCCGAGCTGGGATTGGCAGTCCTGTTCTTTACATGTCTGTCCTTTCGTTTTATATTTTTAACAGCCGTCAGACGTGTAACGGACCGGCCTGTTCTATCAATATTTCTTATATGAATGGGGATGAATTTTTTTAAATAATTTCGAAGGCCACCAGAGTCGTTATAAATTTAATCAAATAAAATATCTTTTATAAATATGTTAATTAAGTAAATACGATTTCTATTGATTTAATGAATTATTTGTTTATGCGTGTATGCTGTTTAGATGAAAAAAAAAAAAAATTATATTGCAAAAATTTCGGGATCGTATTAGAGGTGACGTCAGGTTTATTTATTCATAACTAATTTGAACTGACGTCTCTATATAGATTCATTTTAAAATTGAAATATTGGCTAAATAAAATTTTGTCATAAAATTTTCTTGAATATTAATCAAATCCAGGATGTCAGATGTTAAAGAGAATTTATTCCCGTCAAGACTCTTTAATTGAATTGGATTTCGCTTTTTTTTGCTTGTGTTTAAAAGACCGTGAATATATAAAACAAATAATAGACTGGAAGGGAGTAAAAAAAAAAATTGAAAAAAAACAAAAGTGAATTTAATCACTAAATCAATTACAATTTTAAAAATTTTATTATTTTTCTCCCCTTGTTTTTTTTTTTTTTTATATATAAGTAAACCAGTCCGTGGCCCTGTCTGATTGACTGCTGACGAAAGGGAGACAGACTTTTTATTAGCGTTATCTAAGTACTCGCTAAAAGTGAACTGCAAGAAAAGAGAAAAAAATTGCCTGATTGAAAGGAAATTACATATAAGAATATCTCCCTTAAGCTGTGGGTTCGGACCCCAGACAATCCGATGATTTTATTTAAGCCATTTGGATACCAAAGATACAGTGGCGTCATTTCAACTTTTTCTTGGGGGCAAACATTTTTTTTCTTAAAATTTACTTACAAATGAGTACTCAAATTTGGCCAAAACATATTTAATTTAATTAATTGTTTAATTTTGTACAGTTTGTATACTCGAAGATGAATTTTGGAGTATTTTATTTAGAATAATATAAAATTTTATAAAAATCAGAGCCCTTCAAATGACGCCTATGCAAAGATATATTAATAATCAACGGTTATCGTCAAAGTCTTAAATGGCCTAAGTTGCCGAAAAGACTTTGTGTAAGTGTGTGTGAGTGTGAATGAGAAAAGTGTGAGTGTTAAAAAAAAAAAATGGAAAGCTATCTTTTTCGTCTGCCTGTCTGTTCAAATATTTCGCAAACTTATCCCCTTTAATTATTTAAATTTCAAATAGTACTCAAAAATGAATCTTATTTAAATATTCTTCATATTTGATTAGATCTATTGAATGCATTGCCAATAGAATAATTCATTGCTTATTGTAAAGGTAAATAATTTTTAATTGACTTTGGGCAAAGGTTAGTCATAAATTATAAAAGTAGTGGCAAATAATACAAAGAAAAATTGCTGGGTTAGTGAGGAAACTTTGAAGGCAAAATAATCAAAAAGCTCTGAGGTAGAGCATTAGCTTCTGGGGTCAAAGGTCGAGGGCTCGCATCCCGTCCCAGACGAAAAAATGGCCTTAGATGCTGAATTGACAAAATTTTTAAAAAAATCAAAAGGGCTCTGACCCAGTGGTCCTCAACATTTTGTGGCCCAACTTCCCTTTTTTGAAGGTTGACTAACTCCTATCGGCCCCTTTTAATTTTCATTGTATTCTTAATTTTAATTTAAGGAAAATGTAAATAACAAAGAAGTTTTATTTAAGTATAAAACATGATTTAAAATTTAACAAAAAAGTTTTCACTTTTCACTTTATTTCAAAGTTAAAAATAAATCAAGTTTTCTTTTCAAAGTGAATAAATACAACATCTGAAGTGGCCAAAACGTTGAAATTTTTTTATGTTAAATTTTATTATTAATAACTAACTAAAACAAACCACAATTAATGGTAAAAATTTATTTTTAAAATACTCCTGATCCACGGGGTGGTAGTTAGGCAAGATTTTTATTAAATTCAAGGATTGCGGTGTGGGTTTCAAGTGAAACATTTTGAACTAAGATTGTATTTACGTGAGCTTCACGAGTGTAAAAAAATAATAACACAATTTAAATTTGTGTTATTACTTTTTTACCCTCGTGAAAACACACATAAATACAACCTTAGTTCGAGATTTTTATTATCTCTGCCCAAATATTTTAAAAATATAATAATAATTTTATTTTTATGAAGAAAATAACAAAAATGGATCGTTTTTTCGGTCATTCTTTATTTAATGAAAACAAAAGTGACTTTTCAATTCTAATTTGGAATCATCTTCAGACTATTTTTATGATATTGATATTGATAAGAGAAGTGGTTGTTCAGCGATTAAAATGATGAAGGGAGAGGGGATGTCAGCCAAAAAGGAGCCTCTATCGAATAAAAATCTCCATTAAGAAGACGTTTCGGGTTTAATTAGATAAATCCATCATCAGTTCTTTAGAGCTGAAATGAGAATAATAAATAATAATTTTTTTTTTATATTAATTTTTTGTTCTCTTCTAACCTGGCTATCCTATAAATGGGAGATTTTCCTCTTTGATTTAAGTTTTTTAAATTTTAGTAATAATAATTTTTCCCCCTGAATACTCATAGTCTCCCACTTAATTACTGCCCTCCTAATAACCAAAATCGCCCCCAGGTTGAGAATCACTGTTCTATCCAAACATTTGTTTAGTAAATTATTTATAATAAAAAAAATCAAAGTAAAAAAAGTCCTTTGAAATAAGAACAAAGGAAAGTAAAAATATTACATTTAATCAGAAGTTAGGGGAAGGTTTGTCATTCAGTGTCATATTTGTTTGCAGATAATAGTAGGAAGATGTCATTGGATAACTAACTCTGGCAAATAATCCCAGCCGATTTTTGATTACTCAGACAAACTTTTTATTTATGAATATTTTGGGTTTGTAAATAACGTCGGGCCCGTGTCAAATGAATGTGTTTAAAATCTTCAGACACATGTCATGGATCCTCAAATCATACCGCTGATGTTATTTCTCTGTTAGATATAAAATATTTCTTGCATAAGTGACTTCATTTTGAAAAGCAAAAGCCTTGTTAAAAAAACTCTTCAAGGGTTTGTTTTATTTCTTTTTGGTTCTTCTTGCAAAAAGGTAAAAATCCTTTTTTTATCTAACAAGGTTATTATTGTAGTAAGCATCATAAGAAAAGATTATCTGTGTCATAAGCCAGTAGAAAGTCAAGTCATTGCATTGCACTTATTGATACCTATAATACTTTGTGGACAAGTTAATTAGTTGACAATTCACGTCTAGAGAGTCTAGATAAGGTGTTTATCAACAGCCAAGGACATACTTATTAAAAGAAAATGATATTGAAAGGTAGAATAAATAAAATAAGTGTTGTTTATATAATCAGGTCAGTCTAATAATTTAGCAATTTTTGCTTTGGTGAGAAAGAAATGGCTAACAATTATGGAAGAATATAAAATGGACCGTAAAAAGTATTAATGACGAAAAAAAACAAGCCCTTTTTATTTTATTTTATTTTTTTTAATTTTTTTAATTTTTGTTAAGAAATTAATTAGCTTTAGCAAAAAACTCAACCTGTTTAGGACCTTTTTCTGTTTTTCGCTTATATCTCGTAAACTAAGCATATTTTGTGCATCATAGTACAATACAAAGTTGTAGAGCATTAAAATTTGCTGCAAATTGGCTGATAGAACGAATTTGTAGACTCAATACTAGCCTAACGGAGATACGGCCGATCAGTTTCTATTTGTTTTAACATTTGGAGAATCTTGGTCTAATTTTGCCTCGGCCGTATCTCGGTTAATAGCCGGGCCTGCAGACAATTTCGTCTTGTCAGCCGAATTTTAGAAAATTTAATCCGCTACAACTTTGTATACGGTGCTATGGTGCCCAAAGTAATAGCCCAGATTACGAGATATAAAACAAAATAAAAACTGGATAAAGTCCTAAAACTTTGAGGTTT
>JAKCPI010016024.1:0-11391 GCA_023213315.1 Euborellia annulipes
CCCCCAAGATCCGGGGCCCCCCTGCATCGCGGGGTTTGCGAGGGTGTACGTTACGCCACTGAGCGGATAATTAGAACATAAAAGAAAACAAGAAAATAAATTATTGAAACAACCACTTAATCGTGACGTATTTATTCATGAGTTAAGTTTAAAAATCTTAATTGACGACTCCTAGGGAGGAAACTGGAACATACCCCATTACATTATATCGAAAGAGAAGATCATCCCAATTAAGTGGAATTTTACAAAAGAAAGTTGGCAGGCTTACCGGTGCCCATCCTTAAAGAGAGACGAATGATGACGATGTGAAGAGAATGAAGAGAACCGACGAGTGTTGTGTGTGTGAAAGAGGAAAGAGCGAAGAGCGAAGAGAGAAATCGTCAGATGGCGGTGATGATGGCAAAGCGACGTCCGGCCGACGTCTCCTGTTCTCCTGTCTCCTGTCTCTCTCCTGTCGCGTTGTCCTTGCGGTGTTGGGTTGTGGAGGGGGTTTTGGGAGGCAGGTCATGCCGGGCGTGGGAATGATGCACGTGGTACAGGTTGGGGAGGGGGCGTACCCATACAGCAGCCAACCCAACACCAACCAACCACCAGGCTCCGCCCCATTCCCTTGCCTTCAACCAGACAAACAGGAGTCGATGGGGCGCAAGAGCGAGCGGTGCGGTGGCTGCAACTTACCACCTCCTACCACCACTACGCCGTGCCTTGTTGCTTACTGAGAGAAGTCCAAAGGACATAAGGGTAAAAACTACAGGACGACTCAAAAAGCCTTCATTTCACACATCTGCAATCTAAATCAAATTCACTAACATTTTTTGACCCATTTTATTTGTTTACTAAATCAATTTTTTGAAACCTATTTTTTAGTGCGCAAAAATATCTAGAAAGATTGGCCTATTTTTTTTTTTTTTAATTTGCATTTATCGCCTATTCTGAACTTACCGTATTATTGTGAATCCGGATATATTCATGCGATTATTTCAATGTTTATTAGTAGATATTTTTGTGCAGATATTTTATAATTAATAATTGATAACGATAGACAGAAACTTGATTAAGGATGGGGTTGGGGTTTACCCTTCTGTCTCCTGAAATATCTGAAAAATTTTTTAGATAATGTTATTTAAACAAAATCTTTGAGTCAAATTTTCAATTTTTTTTTTTTTTTTGAAAATTTTATTATAAGTTACCGGTACTTCATGTTATTAAGGGAATTTTTTTTTTTTAATGTTTCTTAGGCCATTCGGTACTCATTATTTTAAAATAGGATATATATAGAGGTGCGGGCATATTTATTTATATTTGGTATGCAAATGATTTAAATAAATATCCTGGGATCCGATCCTGCGCCCTTTGGCTTCAATATTGACATATGCCAACACCTCTAACCTCTCTGAGGGTGGTGTAGGTGAAGGGGTGCGATCTCCCACCCACACATAAATATCATTTTCATGGGCGTAACTAGAGAATTTGGCTGGGGTGGGCCATGGGGCCAGCCATCCTCGCTGGGGGGGGGGGGAGGCCATGGGCCCAGCTTTCCTCCGGGGGGCCTGGAAAGCCCCATGTTTTCTCAATTTTTCTTGGGACAGGAAGCTTTCGTGGGGGGCACAAGCCTTCTAGGGGGGGGGCAGGCCCCCCCCGACACCGCCCTTCGCCCATGATCATTTTGCACTTATATATAAATAAAATTATATGGTTGTTAAATAAAAGTAGCGGACTGGAATTTTTAATTTTTAATTTAAATATCTACCCTAAAATTTTAAGATTGGCCATTTGCAATAATGAATTTTATATTATAATTAGACATAAGCCCTTATTATGCTTAATTATTTTATTAAATTTTCCTACCTTTTAAAGGTCATTCAATTTACATTATTAAAACATTAAAAATAATCGGATTTCGTTATTTTTGTCATCGATGATGCTAATGAATCGACCCGTATTCACATTTCTTTTATTTTTCTGATTAGATACCCGTTTTTTTTTTTTTTTTTTGTTTAACTCTATTTAAAAGATAAAAAAGATTGGAAATAACCATCTCTCTCTCTCTCTCTCTCACACACACACTTGTATTATTTAACTTCCTCTCCCTTCTCGTTTCGTCTTTTCTCTCTTTTTATTTTATCCGAGTGAAAGAACAAGGACAACATCAACGTCGTCATCCTCGGCTACGATCAAAGCTTAAAAAATAAAAAAGCGGATTAAATCTTTTTCTATTTCCCTTTTGAATCGTTCTTTTTTTTTTTTTTTTAATACGTTAGCCTTTACTTTCTTTCTCTCTCTTTTTCTTTATTAAACTCACTAGCCTTCTATCTTTTTCTAGGCTGCTTGACAAATTTCTATATTTACATATCCATAGGGTGTTTCTAAATTTTCGATTTTACTAGGTTCTTTTAAGGGATCTAATGACTCAAAAAGCGCGTGTCCATCAAAATCTCGAGCAAAGCTGCTGCTCTTTTTTCGCTCCCATGTCTAATCAGAGAGAGATGCTCCCCTCTTGGCAAAGAGGGGTGTTTTTCGTTTAGGCACGAATATCCTACCCTCTCTCTCTCTAAAGAGAGAAATTTCCTTCGAGGGAGATTTATCAGGGTGGAATCTGGGCTAAATATCCTCTCGTCGGATCGTTTTCCTTAAATACAGGCTATCTCTTCATATCCACTCTTAAAAAAATGTATTTTTTTTTCATAAATATCAATAAATAGATCATCATTAAACTTTGGGACTCACAATTGATTGGCCAGTACAAATTATCCCGACTAAGTGCCGGTTGCTTCAGTTCTAACTAACTAGCTATTCCTTGGATAAGCTGTTTGACTATAACTTTCGAGTATTTTAAGTTCTAGTTAAGCTGAACATATGATTAAATAACAGCTCAGGTCGTTGTTAGTTAGCTAAGAACCAAAGTACAACTAATTTCACTCCTTAGGTGAAATTACAAAAACAAGCCCTTTTTATTTTATTTTATTTTTTTTAATTTTTTTTAAATTTTTGTTAAGAAATTAATTAGCTTTAGCAAAAAACTCAAAATTTTAGGACTTTTTTCATTTTTTCGATTATATCTCGTAAACTAAGCATATTTTGTGAATTATAGTTCAATACAAACTTGTAGAGCATTAAATTTTCTACAATTTGGTTGATAAAACGAATTTGTAGACTCAATACTAGCCTAACCAAGATACGTTTCTATTTGTTTTAACTTTGGAGAAACTTTGTCTAACTTTGATCTGCCGTATCTCGGTTAATATTGGGCCTACAAATTCGTTTTGTCAACCAAATTTTAGAAAATTTAATGATCAACTTTGTATAGTACTATAGTGCCCAAAATATGCTTAGATTACGAGATATAAAACAAAATAAAAACTGGATAAAGTCCTAAAACTTTGAGGTTTTTGCCCCCCACCGCCCCAACCCCCTTCCTTTCCCATGTTAGCACAGGGTCCTCGAGGTCGAAAACTCTAATAATAGGGTCTATCCCTAAGTCTAACCTAAGATGACTATATCCTAGAGTTTCCCCAAATAAACTAAAAATTTCTACAAGCAAATGGTGGCTCAACACATAGTAATAAATAAATATAGTCTAGATGTCCGGGGTTCATATTATTGATATTTTGTCCAATCCCTATATATCGATATACTTAACTACATACTTTTATTCTTGTTTCAGTAAGTTCAAGACGGCAGCAGACCAGGCAGCCTAGCTTCTGACCTATGGCTTACTAAAGCAAGAGAATCGCTCCAGTTAACATCTCTGGCTCTCGACGAGGCCGTTTTACCTCCAGAAATCCATCATTTGGTGAGTAATTGTAATTTTTTACAATTCAAGTTCTTTTTTTAAATTTACACAATTTGAATTTTTGAGTTTTCTGTTGTGGAGGTAAAAAAGGATGGGTTAATGATTTGCTTATTTTTGCTGACAGGAGAAAGAGCATCCCCCCAAAACAGTCAAAAATTTGATTAGTTAATATTTGAAAGGCCCCTGAGAGATAAAATTTAACTAGAACTTTATAAATGTAATATGTGACTGTTTAAAGGCTCTTCTTCTGATTTTTGGGCGTTTGTTGAGAATTTCAGTTGAATGTGTTTTCATATTACAACTTCAGGGATATATTTTTTGATCATTTTACTGGCGTCATTTTATCAGGTCTTCAGGGGAGGGGGGAGATTTAAACCTCTTAATCTTAATTTCTTGCCTGCGTTCATGAATAAAAGGATAATTAAAATTTATTTAGCTGTCCACCAAAGCTAAACGAAAATTACAGATATTGGGTAAAATCTTGGCCTAGGCCTAATATAATTTTTACTTTCTCTTATTTTTCTTCATACTACATCATTAGTAATTTTCGTTTGTTAATAGTGTAAATTTTAACCGATGAATTATTGAAAATATAATTAATTGCATTTTCCAAATTAAGGCTCCGGTCATATTTTAAATAAATAAATAAATAAATAAATTTATTACGACCCGCTTAGAGGCACCAGTCCTCGGTGGCTAGGTCCAACAAACATAATACAATTTAAATACAATAACTTTACAACAAAACAAAACAAAAGGAAAAAAAAATAGAAATGCATGCCCATTAACAATCAACATGTTCATGCATTTCCATCGAAAGAAATAAAAAAAAAAAACAATTTTTAAAGAAAATTTTTTAAAACAATATTAATAGATACACTGGCGTCAGTAAAAAAAAAAAAAAAAAAAACGAAAAGAGATTCTCTCTCCATGTTTTTACTGGTGCCATCCTATTTATCGACTTATTGGTTTACTCATGACTCAATAAAATTATCTATTAAAATATGAGCTTTATTGTTTATTAATTATTAAATCTCTATGGATGTTTCCCCTTGAAAATAAATTCAATATTTTTCTGGTGATTGATTTTTAAATGGCGAATGAATAAACTGGTACACTTGAGAAAAGAAGAATAGAAGAGAGGAGGGATGAAAAGAAAAGGCGGTCTAGAATAAGCCCTTGGGGAGGCACGTGCCTCTGGCCACGTGTCTTCCGACAACACTACTACCGCCCTAACAACTCTGCCACCCAACAACAAGCACAACATCAATAGCCCGAGGACACGCACCTACCCACACATTTAACCCCTACCTGCTGCTAGCCACTTCTTGGCCAGTTTTCTATTCGTTTTTAAAATAATCATTGATCAAAAAAATAATATTTAATAATATATAAATATTAAATTTTATTTTTATTATTAGCTATCTTGCTGACCTCTTTATCTCTCGGGCTTGGCGTAGTTGGTAGCGCGCCTGCCTTGTATACCAAGGGTCGAAGGTTTCCTAGGCATTTGGATACCAAATGGCTTAAATAAGAATGCCTGGACCCCCAATAGATATATTTACAAATAATGAGTATCGTTTAAAGTCTTAAATGGCCTAAGTTGCCGAAAAGACTGTGTGTGTGAATGTGAGTGTGAATGGGAAAAAAAAAGCGTGAGTGTTTTTTAATAATCTCTTCTATTAAAAATTTAAACCAAAAAGCTGCTTGAAATTGAAGACCATTAAATATTTAAAAATATTATGTACAGTGGAGGCTTCTCTCCAATACAAATAATAGACTATCATTTATTATAAAATTATATTTTTTGTTAAAGGCTTACAAAAACTAGTTCTAATGTATCGATACTCTAACTTAGCTAACTTTTTAGAAATATTTTCTTGTTTGAATAAGATATTTTAATCACAGACAGATAGACAAACAGACGATTTTTCCGGATCCACTTTTTGAGCTCAAAACGTGTATACCTTCGAATTTTTTAAATGAATCCAATACTTACTCTCTCTATAACATATAAAGTATATAGGTAAAAGTAAAACTTAGCATTAAAATATTAACTTTTATGTATTTTATAAATAGCTATTAATTTCGTAACACCCCAATTACGATCAAACGAAAAAGTAACATTTTTTATAATTTTGAATTTTTTGTGAGATCAGTGGAGGATCCAGAGAAGTTTCTCGGGGGGGGGGGGGAAGGGGGGGGGGGTAATTTGGTGTGACTGGTCGCCCAGCACACAATTCTTTCTTATTATCGGTAATTTAAAGGTGCATTCTGTAGTTGTTTACCAGAATATATATAGGCTATAAATCAAATTTTTAGGTATTAGTTTTTAAAATTTTATGTTAAAAATACAATTTTTTTCCCAAAATTTTTTTCTCGAATCTCGGGGGGGGGAGTAATTACCCCTTTTACTTCCCCCTCCCCCCTTGTAACCACCCTTGTGTGTTTAATTATTTTAATTAAATTTTGAAATGATTTTTCATCACAAGTTATAGAACACAATGCTTTCCACTTGGTAAAATTTTGAATTTTGAGCAATATTTTTTTTCTCTTTTCTAACAGTTTGACTAGGAAGCGATAGAATGAGGAAGATTCTTGTCACTAATAGACGAGTGTACGTGGAAAAATCACTTGCAGATCCGTGCTCTCTCATTGTATTAATGTTTTTTCCTCTTTTATAAAATGGAGAATTTCTATTTTGATGTTGTCTGTTATATTTTTTTAACCATCAAAAAAAAAAAAATAGATTAGAGTAAAAAGTACATTATAAAATGGGAGTTGCTATTTTGATCTTTTTCTAAAGAGAGCGCAAACAGGCATCGACTTCTTTCTCTCTATCTCAGTTGAGTGCTAGACGTCGGGGCTCCCTCTCTTCTCGCGTGTATTTTTATTAAAGTGAATAATTATATAGTGTAACTCACCCCGAATACAAGCCGTCAGTCAACCCATCCCATTTTAAGCGATCGATTTATTAAAGGTATTTCGAAATTTCTTTTTTTTTTTTTAATTAAAAAAAAAAAAAAAACACTTATTTTTATTATATTCAGTTTCTTCTTTCGAATATTATATTGATCCAGCTGGCCTGAAGATGGCATTTTGACAAAATCAAACGCGAATAGATTAAATAATATATTTTTTTACAAATAGGTACTCAAATTTGGTCAAAACATATTTAATTTAATTAATTGTTTAATTTTGTACAGTTTGTATAGCCTACTCGTAGATGTATTTTGAAGTTTTTTTATTTAGAATAATATAAAATTTTATAAAAATCAGAACCCTTGGGGGGAGGGGGGCAAATGCCCCCCTAAATGACGCCACTACTCAGTCCAAAAAGTGGTTTTCGCATCATGGTCTATTTGTATGTTTGCTTGTGAACAAAATATCTCAAGACCAAGGGCGTCCGCAGGATTTTTTGCAAAGGGGGGCAAGTCACTTCCAGATAAGTTAAAAAAAACGTACTTTGATATTAATAATGTTATACATCCCTTAGTATTTAAAACTTTCCCACCGCGGCAAGGTGGATGTCTACTGAGAAAGGTTTTTTTGTATTTTTTTTTTTGTTTTATACATTTTTTTGTATCATTTTAATTTTCCAGGGGGGGGGCAAGTGCCTGGTTACTCCCTCTCCCCCTGCGGACGCCCATGCTCAAGACCGAAAAGAGCTAAGAGGTTAAAATTTTATATTTAAGTTAGGTACCCCCTTGGGACATAACATGAAGCTTTTAAACAAAATCGGTTAAAAAGTACTAGTACTTTACTGATGCATTTTTTCAGTTTTTTTTCGATTTTCTCAAAATTCGCTACAACGATTTTGGTTAAAATTCAAAAATCATTTATTTTTTAGATGCGCTTTAAAATGTATATTCTCATTTTTTCAGCACACTTTATTCTTGTACTTCTTAGGAAAGATAGTAGAAATGGTTGCCATAGTAACATATCGGGGAAACTCAGTATATGACGACACAAAAATCTGGACTGTCAAGCACAGCACACAACTTTTTAAGTCTAAATAGCCTAAAATACCTAAAAAAACTTTTTAAAAAAGTATAAAGACTGGGGAATTAAGAAATAAGTTGTATGAAGATATGCTTATTTAGTTTTTCCACGTGATAGCTCGATTATGCATTTGATTATCTGATGAGGCGAGTGCGTGCTCGGATGTTGCTGGTGTTCGTGTTTTGTTCCTTTCTCATCTGGTGAGGGCGCAAAGGCACTGAGTCTCTTCTCTCATGTCCGAGGCGAATTACTCTGAATAACTTCCCCTACCTATCATTCTAACTCCAATTCATTCATCAATTTAATTACTCTTGCTACCAGGGGCGTATATAGAAATTTTTTCGGGGGCCCGAACTCAAAAATTTTTCTGCGGAAATTTTTTTTTAAGAAAATATATTTTTTTCGCACGAAATTTTTTGCGGAACATTTTTTCTATTGCGAAACCAAAGTTGTCCACCCTGCGGAAAAATTTGTTGCGTTGATGTCTGTATATCCCTATATATGTATATGTATTTGGGAAATTTCGGGGGGGCCCGGGCCCCCTCGGCCCCCCAATAAATACGCCCGTGCTTGCTACTTATTTATCTACATTTTTCATCTTCGCACTCACTAGCTAGCTTATAAAATTTATCTAAAAAATAGCCTAGCCATAGGGTCAATTCATATGAATTGATCCAGAATTTAAGACAAATTACTTGTACCAACCAATTAACGAAATTTTTTAAAGTAAAATATCAAAATTAATTTTTTTCCATAATTAGTTCTTCATACATTAAAATGTGGTTACTTATTTTTTATGAAATTTTGTATTTTTTGAAAATTCCGGAGTTGGTATTACCAGTGGCGTCATTGGGGGGGAGGGGCATTTGCGCTCCCCTTACTTTCTCTTACCATATACATGAAATATATAGAGAGAAAGTATTCGATTCATGTTTTAAATTTTATATTCCTGTAAATAAAATATTTCAAAATATATCTACGAGTACATAAACTGTACAAAATTAAACAATTAATTAAAATAAATATCTTTTGGATAAATTTGAGGTACGCCCTCGGGGCTTGGCGTAGAGGTTAGCGTGCTATTCTCGTATACCAGACGTCGTGGGTTCGGACTCCAGGCAGTCTGATGATTTTATTTAAGCCACTTGGATACCAAATGGCTTAAATAAGAATGCCTGGACCTCAAATATGTATATTAATCACTAACGGATGTCGTAAAAGTTTTATATGGCCTGAGTTGCCGAAAAGACTGTGTGTATGTTTGGGTGCATGTGAATGGGAATGAGAAAAAAGTGTGGGTGTTTTAAAAAAATAAAAAAAAATACAAATTTGAGATACCTATATGTAAGAAAATTTTAAGAAAAAGTTCCCCCTCCCCCTTTTCAAGAAAAAGTTGAAATAAAGCCACTGGTGTGATTAAAAATTTATCGGGAGGGGGGCCCGAACTCCGAAAATTTTTCTGCGGAAATTTTTTTTTTTAAGAAACTAAATTTTTTTTCACACGAAATTTTTTGCAGAACATTTTTTCTTTTGCGGAACCAAAGTTTTCCATCCTGCGGAAAAATTTGTTGCGCTGATGTCTGTATATCCTTATATATGTATATGTGTTTGGGAAATTTCGGGGGGGGGGGGGGGGCCCTCGCCCCCCTTATATACGCCCCTGGCCTGTATTAAAAACTGAGTCCATAAATAGAATCTTAAATTCTATCATTTCAAATTTACTGATAAAATTAATTTTGTATAACTACTAAAAATTTATATTTCATCAACTGATTAACTTTTAATTGAAAATCTCATTTTTTACTTTCTCATACCCTATATATGAAATATATAGAGAGAGAAAGTATTGCGATCATGTCAAAAATTCGATGTCGAGATTTTGATGGATATACATGTTTTGAGGTCCCCTGAGTCCAAAAAAGTGGGTCCCGCAAATTGGTCTGTGTGTGTGTATTGTGTGTGTGTGTGTGTGTGTGTGTGTGTGTGTGTGTGTGTGTGTGTGTGTGTGTGTGTGTGTGTGTGTGTGTGTGTGTGTGTGTGTGTCTGTGTCTGTGTGTGTGTGTGTGTGGACAGATTTTAAGCATGAAGGAGTTGAGCTAGCGGATTGAAATTTTATATTTAACTTAGGTACCTTTGAAGAATTTCAAAATAAGCTTTTGAACAAAATCGGCCAAAAAGTACTAGTACTTTACTGATGTACTTTTTCAGTTTTTTTCGATTTTCTCAAAATTCCCTCCAAGGATTTTTTTAAAATTCATAAATGAACTATTTTTTAGATGCTCTTTAAAATGTATATTCTCATTTTGCCGTTGAAATCTTCTGAAGACCACTTTACTCTTGTTCTTCATAGGAAAGATAGAAATGGTTGCCATGGTAACGGAATTTAAATCTTTTTCTTTTTATTAGATTAAAAATCAATTATTATTTAAATTCCCATTTTTTACTTTCTCTTACCTATGTATATATGTAATATATATATAGAGAGAAAGTATTGGATTCATGTCAAAAATTCGATGTCGAGATTTTGATGGATCTTCACGTTTTGAGGTCCCCTGAATCCAAAAAAGTGGTTTTCGCGACATGGTCTGTCTGTGGGTGGGTGGGTGGGTGGGTGGGTGGGTGTGTGTGTGTGTCTGTGTTCAATTTTAAGCATGAAGGAATTGAGCTTCGAGGTTGAAATTCTATATTTAACTTAAGCACCCCCGGGACCGGAAAAATAAGCTTTTAATCAAAATCGGCCAAAGATTACTAGTAATTTACTGATGTACTTTTTCAGTTTTTTTCGATTTTCTCAAAATTTGCTCCAACGATTTTTTTTAAAATTCAAAAATCAATTATTTTTTAGATTCTCTATAAAATGTATATTCTCATTTTGCGATTGAAATCTTCTGAAGACCACTTTACTCTTGTATTTCATAGGGAAGATAGGAGAAATGGTTGCCATGGTAACAAAATATAAATATTTTCCCATACTTATAAATTTTACATCTGAATTCATATGTTCCGTACTGTCGGGAACTAAATATATGTCGACACAAAAAATCTGGTGTGACAAGCACAGAACACAACTTTCGATTACCGAAGGTAAGAGAAAGTTGTGTGCTGTGCGCCAGTCACACCAGATTTTTTTAAATTTATTTGTGTCTTTAATTGTTTCAAAGAAAACATATATGTCTCTCTCTCACTTGCAAACATTATCGTCTCTCTCTACTCTTTTAAATTCCCTTTCCACCTTATCTTCGCATAGGAACAATGTTAATTTCCTATAGGGATTTGTATGTTAATTTCGATTCAAAAGGGGGTCCCCTTTGGAACTTTTTAGGCATTTAAAATTTTTTTTTCCAATTCTTATGAAATTTTGTATTTATTTACGATTCTATATTGTGTATAAAATGTCCAAATATGAGATTAAAATTTTGAAAAATAACCATAGTTTATTTGAAGCAGTCAACATTTAAAATGCAAGTTTGAAACTAAGGTGCTATCGGAAACTAAATATATCTCGACACAAAAAATCTGGTGTGTCCAGCACAGTGCCCAACTTTCTCTTACCGAAGGGTAAGAGAAAGTTGTGTGCTGTCCGCCAGTCACACCAG
>JAKCPI010016025.1:0-11925 GCA_023213315.1 Euborellia annulipes
AAAAAACGTTGCCTTCAGGCCACAAGACATTTTTGCTACTGGTACTACAGTAGAATAAAAGATGTAAAATTTATAAACATAGAAAAATATAAATTTATTTTGTTACCATAGCAAACTCCATTTCTTTACTTTGAAGTACAAGAGTAAAAGTGTGTTTCAAACAATTTTGAGGACAAAATTAGAATATACATTTTAAAGAGGATCATGGGCGTAACTGAGGGGTGCCAGCCTCCCCCCCAGAAAGCTCCCTGCCCCAAGAATAATTGAGAAAATATAACGGACTTCCAGACCCCCGGAGGATATGGCTAGTCCCCATGCCCCCCCCCAGCCAAATTCTCTGGTTACGCCCATGAAGAGGATATAAAAAATAAGTGGTTTCTTAATTTTTAATCAAAATCGATAGAGGAAATTTTGAACAAAAAAAAAAAAAAAAAAAATACTGATAAAGTACATCAGTAACTAGTAATCTTTGGCCAATTTTGTTCAAAAACTTGGTGTTACGTCCCATGGGGGTACCTAGCTTAAATATAAAATTCACACACACACACAAACAAAGGGCCTCAAAATGTGTATTTCCATCAAAAACTCGACATCGAATTTTTTTACTTGAATCCACTACTTTCTTTATATATTAACCATATATAGGTAAGAGCAAGTAACAATTAGTAATTATCAAGAATTTATTATTTATCAAAAAAAGGGAGTTTTTCGCGAATACTTGTATCGGATAGAGATTCTACCTCAGGGGGGAGGGGGGCTTGAATATAAAATTTCAGCCTCGTAGTTCAATTCCTTCGTACTTTTTTTTCGATCACAAGTAGAATACAGACCATGTTAGGGGTGGGATCCAGTTTTTTGCACTCAGGGGACTTCATCCATCAAAATCTCGACATCGAATTGTTTATATAAATCCAATACTTCCTCTCTATACTCATATATAGGTAAAAGAAATTAAAAAGGTCTAAAATCAAGAAATGAAATATTAATACAAACTGTTTATAATAAATAAACATTTTATATATGACTCATAGAATAATTGGATAAAAAAATATGAAATGAATATTATAGAAACAAATAAATGGGTAGTGAGTGAGTGATTTGTTTGTGATGAATTTGTTCGCAGATTGGTAACCTTGCAGCGACCTTCCATGTAATACGGCGGGGTCTCCCTTGCCTTGACCCAGAATTACATCATCGATATATCCCCGTGCGCTGCGTGGGTCCTCCTATTCCGATTGGGAATCCGAGATTCCGTCGATGAGTCATAAACTTTTGTCTTGGGTTCAACCCCCGCCGATCAACATTGACCTAAACCTTGGAACTAGTTCTCATTGAAATTGAAAAAATCTGGTGTGACTGGCGCACAGCACACAACTTTCTCTTACCCTTCGGTAAGAGAAAGTTGCGCACTGTGCTGGTCACACCAGATTTTTTGTGTCGAGATATATTTAGTTTCCGATAGCACCTTAGTTTCAAACTTGCATTTTAAATGTTGACTGCTTGAAATAAACTATGGTTATTTTTCAAAATTTTAATCTCATATTTGGACATTTTATACACAATATAGAATCGTAAATAAATACAAAATTTCATAAGAATTGGAAAAAAAAATTTTAAATGCCTAAAAAGTTTCAAAGGGGACCCCCTTTTGAATCGAAATTAACATACAAATCCCTATAGGAAATTAACATTAGGCCTATGAGAGAAGGCGGAGAGACAGGCGATAATGTTTGCAAGTGAGAGAGAGAGAGATATATATGTTTTCTCCTAAGCAATTAAAGACACAAATAAATGGGAATTTAAATAATAATTGATTTTTAATCTAATAAAAAAGAAAAAGATTTAAATTCCGTTACCATGGCAACCATTTCTATCTTTCCTATGAAGAACAAGAGTAAAGTGGTCTTCAGAAGATTTCAACGGCAAAATGAGAATATACATTTTAAAGAGCATCTAAAAAATAATTGATTTTTGAATTTTAAAAAAAAATCCTTGGAGGGAATTTTGAGAAAATCGAAAAAAACTGAAAAAGTACATCAGTAAAGTACTAGTACTTTTTGGCCGATTTTGTTCAAAAGCTTATTTTGAGCGTGTGGGAAGGTACCTAAGTTAAATATAAAATTTCAATCCGGTAGCTCAATTCCTTCATGCTAAAAATCTGTCCACACATACAGACGCACACACACACACACACACACACATACATACACACACACACACACACACACAGACCAATTTGCGGGACCCACTTTTTTGGACTCAGGGGACCTCAAAACATGTATATCCATCAAAATCTCGACATCGAATTTTTGACATGATCGCAATACTTTCTCTCCTATATATTTCATATATAGGCTAAGAGAAAGTAAAAACAATAATAAGAGAATTCTTTAATATCGAGTTGCAAAATATTGTTTTACGGGATTAAAAAATGTTTGTGAATCCCATCCCACTCGATTCTAATTTGTCAGTACGATGTTCCCTGTTCCCATAGTCTCCGCCTGAAGGGAATATAAATATCCCGGTGAGATACCATGCCGATTAATCAACAGGACATGCTTGAGCAAGCTGATCTCATTTTTCTTAGCGAGTCAATTGAGACACGGCTTATCTGGAGACATATCTTTCGAACTCTTCAAACCGGCTATCTTGTGAAATCAAATTTAGACAGACGAAATAAAACTTTTTTTTTTGTTTATTTAATTTATTATTCAAATGATCTATTTATTAAGCATGGGTAGAGTTTAGATATCTGAATGGAATTAAAATAATTTTTTTTTGTTTTTTTAAGATGAACTTAATCTCAAAAATTCAAATTTTAAATAATGCATAAACGAGAGTTTTATATAATTTTAGTATGATATGATTTAAGTTTTTATATTGTGATGCAATTCCATAATATTTTTAAAATTTTTATAAAAAATCGAACAATTTATTAAACTCAGACCCGGGCGGACGTTTCGACCACATATGAACGACTATCCTAGTAGAATCAAGGGCGGATACAGAGGGGGGGGGGGGGGGGGTAAAGGGTGTAATTGTCCCCACCCTTCGAGATTTGAGAAAAATATTTTTTTTGGGAAAAAATTGTATTTTAAAACTAATACTTAAAAATTTGATTTGTAAATATATATTCTGGTAAACAACTACAGAATGCACCTTTAAATTACTGGTAATAAGAAAAAATTGTGTGCTGTGCGACCAGTCACACCAGATTACCCCCCCCCCGTGAAACTCTTCTGGATCCGCCACTGCGAAGAATGTTATAATTTTTACTTTTTTATCCATTGTGTGGTTTCGAATCCCAGGTAGCCTGCGATGTGTAACATGTTGACTGTAATGGCGGCCCAAAAATATTTATTTCTCCCGATTATACATAACATCTATTGGTCTTTAAAAGAAGATAATGTAATATAGATTTTAAGCAAGGGTGCGAAACTCGACTTCAATTTACCAAGTAGTATTATAATATAAAACAAGATTATAAAAAACGTTTCAGCATGCCTCAAATTTTGAATAGGTAACTGGAAAAATTTGTGAATCCTTAGGAAGCCGGATAATCCAAAGTAAAACCAGGAAGGAAAAAAAGTGTTAGCTTCTTAAGCAGCTGAGCAAAAAAAAAGAAGTCTGCTCTTCTATTGTCGTTTTTTCAATCACTTGACTCTTCGCGCATGATTTCCTGCTAATCATCTGGATAATCAGCCTCTTTTGATCCAATTCCACGCTCTCGGTAACGCTTAGATAATTCTTTACAAAACGTCTTATTATTATATTAGAGTGAAGAAAAAAAAAATTCAAAAATTGAATGTCGGGATTTGTGGCTTTATACTTTTAATATCACTCCTTTCTATTTTTAGTACGAATCTATGACTCTTACAATGTAAATATAAATATAAATAATCCCAAGATGAAAATTTAAAATTATTATCCGGAAATAGAAACATTTATGTTTAATGACATCAGACTAATTTGAATTTTACATAAAATATTAAAAAAATAAATAAATAAATAACTATACTTGAAAAAAAATAAGAAATTTTATTTGTAATAGGCCTATAAATCATGTTTGAGCCAGTAAAGAAAAAAAAAGTGCGGTTCTGTGGTCTAGTAGGGCATACTGAGTCCAAATTGGAAGATCTGGGGTTCGACTCCGGTCGGTACCTACTTTTTTCGTCTGTTTGTAAGAAGGATATGAAAATGCAGGCGGACAAAAATAAAAAAACTCTTGACTCTGTGAACGTTCAGACGTTTGGGGTAAAATTTATCCACCCATCCTCAGTGAACAGTTCTAATGAGAGAGAGTTAAGTCAGTATAATTATACATAGAAGACATTAGTTTTTCTATGTATTCTATTTTGATAATACCATGATAAATACAGGTTCGAAATTTTTTTTATAATATTTAAAAACTTTGTTTTTATAGTTAAAGATATAATAAAATCATTATTTTCAAACCTGTATTTATCATCCTATTATCAAAATAGAATACATAGAATATCTAATGCCATCTAAGTATAACTATACTGACATAACTCTCTCTTGCCTAGGGTTTGGACACCGGTGGAAACCGAAACCGGTATACCGGTTTTTTGGCTAATTTTCAAAAACCGAGAAACCGGGTTTTTCTCCAAAAAACCGAATTCGGTTTTTTATTTTTTACTTTCTCTTACCTATGTATATATGTAATATATATATAGAGAGAAAGTATTGGATTCATGTCAAAAATTCGATGTCGAGATTTTGATGGATCTTCACGTTTTGAGGTCCCCTGAATCCAAAAAAGTGGTTTTCGCGACATGGTCTGTCTGTGTGTGGGTGTGTGGGTGGGTGTGTGGGTGTGTGTGTGTGGGTGGGTGTGTCTGTGTTCAATTTTAAGCATGAAGGAATTGAGCTATGAGGCTGAAATTTTATATTTAAGTTAAACACCCTCCTGGACCGGAAAAATAAGCTTTTAATCAAAATCGGCCAAAGAGTACTAGTACTTTACTGATGTACTTTTTCAGTTTTTTTCGATTTTCTCAAAATTTGCTCCAACGATTTTTTTTAAAATTCAAAAATCAATTATTTTTTAGATGCTCTTTAAAATGTATATTCTCATTTTGCGATTGAAATCTTCTGAAGACCACTTTACTCTTGTATTTCATAGGGAAGATAGGAGAAATGGTTGCCATGGTAACAAAATATAAATATTTTCCCATACTTATAAATTTTACATCTGAATTCAAATGTTCCGTACTGTCGGGAACTAAATATATGTCGACACAAAAAATCTGGTGTGACAAGCACAGAACACAACTTTAGATTACCGAAGGTAAGAGAAAGTTGTGTGCTGTGCGCCAGTCACACCAGATTTTTTATTTTTTCTTCAATAATACTTGTATTCAAATTTATAAATTAGCCCGTGATCCATGGCTCAGAGAGAAGATATTACAATAGCTTCTAGTAGCTTGGGGTTTCGGGTTCGCTTCCCGTTCCAAGCGAGAAAAATTTATTTCATTTGAATTGGCTATCAATCATTTGAAATAAATAGGGATGGGGTTTAAATGGCCTTAGATGCCGAAAAAGACCTTGGACAAATAAAAAAAAAATTTATAGATTATTTATATGTTTTCTCCTTTTTTCTAATACTTAAATAATCTATATATAATAATAGCGGAGTGTCGGTCTATCTGTCCGTCTGTCTCGCTGTTTGCCCAACTTTTCGTTGGAATTTTGAAACCGAAATTTTGCAGTCTTATAGAGGACGTTATGGAGAGTTCAGGAAAAATACTCGGGTCCCGAAATTCCTACAATTTTTTGAGTTATTAATTCATAAAGTTACGATTTCTCCCATAGGAAATGTATAGAGAAATTTATGTATTTTTTGTATTCTATGAATGTAAACAAATCCTCAAGCAGGCACTGGATCAGAATAGTAGTAATAATAATTTTTTTTCGGTTCGGATCCCAGGCAGTCCGATGATTTTATTTAAGCCATTTGGAGTGGCAGGCAAGGGCGCGGTTATTAAAAAAATAATTCTATAAAATTTTGCTTTGAGTATTTTTTTATTTTTTTTTCCTTGATTTACATTTGAAAAAAAAAACCGGTTTTCAAAATTTTCCGGTTTTTTCCAAACCCTACTACAGAGCATTTGGAAATTAGATAATAAGGGAAAAAATAAAAGGTAAAATGAATAATAATACTGAAAAAGAATAAGGGATAAAAATTGAGGATATTATAAATTTATATTTAAGCCGTGTGAAGGTTCATTCCCTCGTGATCCCAAAAAATAAATAAATTAAAATATAAAGAGATAAATATAAAAAATTAAAAAGAATACTTTATATTCTTTAAAATTTATTAATCTGACAAGTGAGAGGGCTAGAGGTGTAATAGCTCTGGTAGCCTAAACCTTCCCTATCACGAAAAAAATTTCTGGCAACGATCCTGGTCGTATATATTGCAATATTTTTTAAAATAATAATATGCAGAAATTTAGATTAAGTTTTGAGGTTCAAATATTACATGACTCGTCCTAGGATTTCTATTTACTCTTTTCTTAGGTAGGTGTTAGTACCACATTACAAGAGTATAACCCCGCCCAAGATCCAAAACTTACACTAGATATTTTGAATTCTTACTCATTAATTTAAAATTTATAGACCTAATATAATTTTTTTCCTATTTTAATCTTTATTGTCAGGAATACTTTATTTTTAAAGGACTCGATTTGTTCATTAAACAAATATTCTTTCCTCCAAAAAAAAAAAAAAAAATTCCAATACCTGCGCAAGAGTAAAGTTGATGATTTTATACATTTTCTCAAAATATTGGTGTTATTTTAAAAATTGTAAAACAAAAATTATGTAATAAAAAACTTATCATGATTTAAAATATAATATATAATTATTATTATTATAATCATAGTTTTTTCTTTTCAATTAAAAAAAAAAATAAAGGATAAATACGTGGAAAGAAAGAAATTACTTAGCATGCGATGCTAATTTAAATTTAAATATTATTTATAATCTTTTTGAACAATCTGAAAGATTGATTTAACTCGTTGCATTTCTGATCAACTTAGAACTTTTTTTTTTTTTGATTAATAATAAATTGTTTAAAGAGTGAATAATTTTTCAACGAAGTCTCCACCAGGAAAAGGTAAAGAGGCTTTCCAGGACGCGGGAGAGAAGAGAGAGAAGGGGGTGGGGAGGCACGATGAATAATTGATTTTATAAATAGTTATTGATCATCTCCAGGTGCACAGAGGAGCCTCCTTATTATTAGAGGCCTCTTAGAGATTCTGAATTGCAATCACCTTTAATTATGCAAATTTTATGGGCTCATAAGTGAATAATATTTATATAACAATATATGGATCTTGGGTGAAGAAAATTTATTCTATCTGTTACTAGAATCGTTTTGGATTCAAAAACCCACTTGTATGTCTGATATAAAAATTTTATATAAAATTATAAATTCATTTATGAGAGAAAAAATAAATATTTAAAATAAAACCAGACGAAAAAAAAGTAGGTACCGACGGGAGTCGAACCCCAGATCTTCCAATTTGAACTCGATATGCCCTACTAGAACACAAATTTGGTATCCAAATGGCTTAAATAAAATCATCGGACTGCTTGGAATCCGAACCCTCGACACTTGGTATACAAGGCAGTGTGCTACCAACTACGCCAAGCCTGAGGGCAAGAGAGGGTTATGTCAGTATAGTTATACTTAGATGACATTAGATATTCTATGTATTCTATTTTGATAATAAGATGATAAATACAGGTTTGAAAATAATGATTTTTATTATATCTTTAACTATAAAAACAAAGTTTTTTAAATATTATAAAAAAATTTTCGAGAACCTGTATTTATCATGAGGCATTGTCAAAATAAGAATATAGAATAAGTAATGTCTTCTATGTATAATTATTAGGAACCGACCGAATATTCGGTTTCGGTTACGGTTTTCGGCCAGTTTCGGCCAAAAATCATGGTTTCGGCCGTAGTTTCGGTTTCGGCCAAAAAGTGGCCGAACCTTTCCTTTGGCGAAACCAGAGTCTGAAAAAATGGGATGGAGACTCGCATGCAAAAAAAAAAAAAAGGTCAAATAATTTGCACTTGCGGGGAGAAAAAAAATTTGGTCTCCCTAAAAAAAGGTAAAATGATTTTCACGAGGAGGGAAAAAAAAATTCAAAAAAAAAAAAAAAGGGTAAAATGAAAAAAAAAATTTTTATAGGAAATACAAGTTTCGGTTTCGGTTACGGTTTTCGGCCGAAACTAAGGTTGAGCCGAATATTCCGGTTTCGGTTTCGGTTTCGGCTGAAAATCTGTTTCCGGTCGGAGGACCTAATAATTATACAGACTTAACTCTCTCTCATTAGAACTGTTCACTGAGGATGGGTGGATAAATTTTACCCGAAATTTCTGAACGTTCACAGAGTCAAGAGTTTTTTTATTTTTTGTCCGCCTGCATTTTCATATCCTTCTTACAAACAGACGAAAAAAGTAGGTACCGACCGGAGTCGAACCCCAGATCTTCCAATTTTGAACTCGGTATGCCCTACTAGACCACAGAACCGCACTCAGTTATTTTTTTCTTTACTGGCTCAAACATGCATTTTATAGGCCTATTACAAATAAAATTTCTTATTTTTTTCAAGTATAGTTATTTATTTATTTTTTTTTTTTAATATTTTATGTAAGAATTCAAATTAGTCTGATGTCATTAAACATAAATGTTTTTATTTCCGGATAATAATTTTAAATTTTCATCTTGGGATTATTTTTTATATTTATATTTACATTGTAAGAGTCATAGATTCGTACTAAAAATAGAAAGGAGTGATATTAAAAGTATAAAGCCACAAATCCCGACGTTCAATTTTTGAATTTTTTTTTTTCTTCACTCTAATATAATAATAAGACGTTTTGTAAAGAATTATCTAAGCGTTACCGAGAGCGTGGAATTGGATACAAAAGAGGCTGATTATCCAGATGATTAGCAGGAAATCATGCGCGAAGAGTCAAGTGATTGAAAAAACGACAATAGAAGAGCAGACTTCTTTTTTTTTTTTGCTCAGCTGCTTAAGAAGCTAACACTTTTTTTTTTCCTTCCTGGTTTTACTTTGGATTATCCGGCTTCCTAAGGATTCACAAATTTTTCCAGTTACCTATTCAAAATTTGAGTCATGCTGAAACGTTTTTTGTAATCTTGTTTTATATTATAATACTACTTGGTAAATTGAAGTCGAGCTCGCACCCTTGCTTAAAATCTATATTACATTATCTTCTTTTAAGGACCAATAGATGTTATGTATAATCGGGGAGAAATAAATATTTTTGGGCCGCCATTACAGTCAACATGTTACACATCGCAGGCTACCTGGGATTCGAAACCACCCAATGGATAAAAAAGTAAAAATTATAACATTCTTACGCAGTGGCGGATCCAGAGGGAGTTTTCTCGGGGGGGGGGGTAATCTGGTGTGACTGGTCGCACAGCACACAATTTTTTTCTTATTACCAGTAATTTAAAGGTGCATTCTGTAGTTGTTTACCAGAATATATATTTACAAATCAAATTTTTAAGTATTAGTTTTTAAAATACAATTTTTTTCCCAAAAAAAATATTGTTCTCAAATCTCGGAGGGTGGGGGCAATTGCACCCTTTACCCCCCCCCCCTTGTATCCGCCCTTGATTCTACTAGGATAGTCGTTCATATGTGGTCGAAACGTCCGCCCGGGTCTGAGTTTAATAAATTGTTCCGATTTTTTATAAAAATTTTAAAAATATTGTTATGGAATTGCATCACAATATAAAACTTAAATCATATCATACTAAAATTATATAAAACCCTCGTTTATGCATTATTTAAAATTTGAATTTTTGAGATTAAGTTCATCTTAAAAAAAAAAAAAAAAAATTATTTTAATTCCATTCAGATGTCTAAACTCTACCCATGCTTAATAAATAGATCATTTGAATAATAAATTAAATAAACAAAAAAATAAGTTTTATTTCGTCTGTCTAAATTTGATTTCACAAGATAGCCGGTTTGAAGAGTTCGAAAGATATGTCTCCAGATAAGCCGTGTCTCAATTGACTCGCTAAGAAAAATGAGATCAGCTTGCTCAAAGCATGTCCTGTTGATTAATCGGCATGGTATCTCACTGGGATATTTATATTCCCTTCAGGCGGAGACTATGGGAACAGGGAACATCGTACTGACAAATTAGAATCGAGTGGGATGGGATTCACAAACATTTTTTAATCCCGTAAAACAATATTTTGCAACTCGATATTAAAGAATTCTCTTATTATTGTTTTTTCAATTTCAATGAGAACTAGTTCCAAGGTTTAGGTCAATGTTGATCGGCGGGGGTTGAACCCAAGACAAAAGTTTATGACTCATCGACGGAATCTCGGATTCCCAATCGGAATAGGAGGACCCACGCAGCGCACGGGGATATATCGATGATGTAATTCTGGGTCAAGGCAAGGGAGACCCCGCCGTATTACATGGAAGGTCGCTGCAAGGTTACCAATCTACGAACAAATTCATCACAAACAAATCACTCACTCACTACCCATTTATTTGTTTTCTATAATATTCATTTCATATTTTTTTATCCAATTATTCTATGAGTCATATATAAAATGTTTATTTATTATAAACAGTTTGTATTAATATTTCATTTGCTTGTGGTTTTAGACCTTTTTAATTTCTTTTTTCTATATATGAGTATAGAGAGGAAGTATTGGATTTATATAAACAATTCGATGTCGAGATTTTGATGGATGAAGTACCCTGAGTGCAAAAAACTGGGTCCCGCCCCTAACATGGTCTGTATTCTACTTGTGATCGAAAAAAAGTACGAAGGAATTGAACTACGAGGCTGAAATTTTATATTCAAGCCCCCTCCCCCTGAGGTAGCATCTCTATCCGATACAAGTATTCACGGAAAACTCCCTCTTTTTGATAAATAATAAATTCTTGATAATTACTAATTGTTACTTGCTCTTACCTATGTATGGTTTAATATATAAAGAAAGTAATGAATTCAAGTAAAAAAAAATTCGATGTCGAGTTTTTTGATGGAAATGCACATTTTGAGGCCCTTTGTTTGTGTGTGTGTGTGTGTGAATTTTATATTTGGGTTAGAGTATCCCCATGGGACGTAACACTAAGTTTTTGAACAAAATTGGCCACAGTTTACCTAGTTACTGATGTACTTTATCAGTATTTTTTTTTTTTTTGGATTTGTTCCAAATTTCCTCTATCGATTTTGATTAAAATTAATAAATCACTTATTTTTTATATCCTCTTCATGGGCGTAACTAGAGAATTTGGCTTGGGGGGGGGGGGGGCATGGGACCAGCTATCCTCCGGGGGTCTGGAAAGCCCCATATTTTCTCAGTATTCTTGGGGCAGGGAGCTTTCTGGGAGGGGAGGTTGGCACCCCTAGTTACGCCCATGATCCTCTTTAAAATGTATATTCTCATTTTGTCCTTAAAATTGTTTAAACATACTTTACTCTTGTACTTCAAAGGTAAAGAAATGGAGTTTGCTATGGTAACAAAATAAATTTATATTTTCTATGTTTATAAATTTTACTTCTTTTATTCTACTGTGCAGTACCAGTAGCAAGAATGTCTTGTGGCCTGAAGGCAACGTTCTTTTTAAATAAATAGAAAATAACTATATAAATAGTTCTACTGTACCCTACCACCGAAACTAGACCGGAATGTAGCCACAAAAATCATGGTGTTGCAAGCACAGAAGTTACTTTCAATTACCGAAAGGTAAAGAGAAAGGGCCTGTGTGCTGTGTACGACCAGTCACGCCAGATTAGTTTTTGTTAAAAGTCTCGTTTAATTAATTGAAAAAAACTGGACTTCACAAGAGAGCCAACTCGTTTTGCATAAATTGGAA
>JAKCPI010016026.1:0-51007 GCA_023213315.1 Euborellia annulipes
TACTGAAGAGTGATTTAAAAAAAAAATATTTTCCTGATTTACTGTTATGTAAAGGAACAAAGGTGATCCAATTTTTATTTTGTTTGGAAAAAATCTGGAGTGACTTGTCGCACAGCACACAACTTTCTTCTTACCTTCGGTAATAGAAAGTTGTGTCAGAGCTTGTCACACCAGATTTTTTGTGTCGACATATGTATAGTTACACTGACACATATATATAGTATTAAAATTCAAGATGTAAAATTTATAAATATTGGAAAATATTAATCTTTTGTTACCATAGCAACCTCCTATCTTTCCTATGAAGTACAAGAGTAAAGTGGTCTTTCAACGGCAAAATGAGAATATACATTTTAAAGAGCATCTAAAAAATAATTGATTTTTGAATTTTAATCACAAAATCGTTAAGCGAATTTTGAGAAAATCGAAAAAAAAACTGAAAAATTACATCAGTAAAGTACTTGCATTCTTTGGTCGATATTTTTTCAAAAGCCTCTTGTCACGTGCTAGGGGGTGCCTAACTTATATATAAAATTTCAACTTCCTAGCTCAATTCCTCCATGCTTTAAATTGAGCCCAGACAGACAGACTATGTCGCGAAAATTCAAGGGATCTCAAAACGTATATATTCATCAAAATCTCGACATCGAATTTTTGACATGAATCCAATATTTTCTCTTATATATATTTTTTTCTTATATAGGTAAGAGAAAGTAAAAAAAAAAATTATTGTAAATAGTTAGTAAAAAAAATAATTCTAAAAAACTGGGAGATGAATCTGACAAATATCTTAAAACAGTGGTTCCCAACCTGGGGGCGATCGCCCCCAAGGGGGCGATTTGGGTTTTCAGGGGGCGATAAATAAGCGGGGGGCGATTGGGGGGCGATGAGTATTCAAAGGGAGAAAAATTATTAGTTTACTAAAATTTAAAAAAATCAAAGAGAAAAATCTCCTATTTACAGGATGGTCAGGATAGAAGAGGACAAAATATTATCATAAAAATAAAATAGTCTGAAGATAATTCCAATCTAGAGTTGAAACGTCACTTTTAGCTCAAATCTTAAATTTCAATTAAAAAAAATCATTTTCTTGAATTTTTTTTCCTCAGGGAGCCCGGGCCCTTTAAGCTCAAATCAAGTTTGTTCTTTTTCACGACTCAGGATAGCTAAAAATGCAGATTTCAGTGGCTAATTTTCAAAAAATTTTCCATACCCCCAGATTCCCCCGGAAATCCTCTGTCCAGATCTGGCCTCGATAAATTAAAACTTTGTAACTCTTTGTTTAGGAAATTTTGAAAAAATTTTATATAACTTTATTTAAATAAATATTGTAAGCTATGTATATACCTATAACTATTTCAAAAGTTGTGTCAAAAACTGTGTAAAAAAGTGTTGGCATGAAGGCCACAATAGCCTTTTATATACTAAAAAAAAACTTTAAGTTTTTTTTTTGTTTGGGGGGGTGTATTACTAAGTAGCCCCGGGGCCTGTCAAGTCTGTCTGCGGCCCTGTATATAGGCCTACGGTAATAAAATTGTTTAAAATAATAAAACTGCTTTATTATTTACACTTTACTTCAAATTAAAATTAGGCATACAATGAAAATGTAAAGGGGGGCGATAGGTGTTAGTCAACCTCCAGAAAGGGGCGATGGGTCAAAAAAGGTTGGGAACCACTGTCTTAAAATATAGACAAGTCTATATTTATTTACATCATTATTCATTTTATTTAATAATAATTCATATTTTGGGGAGGGTGGGGGGATGCAGGGGGGTAACCAGCCTTTGAGGTAGGGGGGGGGGGCAAAGCTCACTAGGGTGCCGATTTTCTAGGGGGTTTATTGGGTGGGCGCCTTTACCGGTTTCGAGGGGCGCCAAGGGCTTGATGTACCTGGGGGGAGAGGGCACGCGCCCCCCTCGCCCCACCTGGTTGCGCCGGGGGGGATGGTCAGATCTTAAAGCCTTAAAGCCACCAAGCAATCAAAAACCTGCACGTGGACATTTAAATTATTAATAAATATTTAATTTAATTTTAGTTAATAAGATTTTTATTTTCTACCCTTAAACCACCCCTCCATAAATAAAAAATGTTAGCAAAGATATAAGCTAAAAAAGATTTTAATGTTAAAATAAAGAAAAATAAAAAAAGTATATTTTATAGAAACTCATATATTCCCCTCCCCCTTTCCTCCCCCTGCCCCTGATGACAGATAAAATACTTAATAATTAATTATATACTCGAAAAATTTGAAGATAAGTTTAAAATCGGATTTTTTATAATTTTTTTTTTTTATTAATTAGGCCTACCTTTAATAAAGATGCTCCAAGGGGTGAGAAGGCTGTTGATATGATCGGGGTGACTTGTATTATTATTCACTTTGAAATAAAACCACGCACTATAGTAAGAAAGACGAGAGCTGCGCGCAAGGCAAGGCCTGACTCGACTTGACTGAGTCACTCTCTCTTGAAAAGGAAAAAAAATAAATAAATATTACAATTCCCATTTGAATAAAAAACAAAATAAAATACTTTTTATTCTCATCTAATATTATTTATAGATTGAAAAAATATTAAAAGACGATTTAAAATATTACAAATTCTTTCTTAAATATTTCAGACAATAAATGGACCCTGTTATGCATTAGTGTGTCAAGCGCCAAAAAATTAAAAATTGAGTTAAGCACGGAATATTGTTTCAAATGCTATAATAATATTTTTTATGAAATATATCCTAAAAAAAATTTATATGTTACTTGCACAATTGACAAAAAAAAAATTATATATAATCCAATGAAAACAAAAAACTTTAATGTTAATTTTCTCAAATCACTGTAGCTGGCGCTTGACACACTAATGCGTAACAGGGTCCAATTATAAAATATTTCAACTAAAACAAGGGGAGATGATGAGAAATAATCACCAAAATAGTTCAAGTTAAGCAATACTGAGGGGCGTTTATCCTTGGATGGGTGCCCCGAGAAAGAAGATACTTAATATTCGGTGTTAATTTCACTGGAGGGGTGTTCGAATGTTAAAATTATTCAAAAATATTCAAATTACTCAATCTAGTTGATTCTAGAGCATTCCCTTAATAAAGAAAATAATTCCTTGCGCTATTACTTTCTCTTACCTCTATATATGTTAATATTGAATTCATGTAAAAAATTCGATGTTGAGATTTTGATGGATATACACGTTTTGAGGCCCTCTGAATTAAAAAAAAAAAAAAAAAAATGGTTTTCGCGACATGGTCTGTCTGTGTGTCTGTGAACAAAATATCTCAAGAACGAAAAGAGCTAGGAAGTTGAAATTTTATATTTAAGTTAAGCACCCACATGGGACATGATACGAAGCTTTTGAACAAAATCGGCCAAAAATTACTAGTACTTTACTGATGTACTTTTTCAGTTTTTTTTTTTTTTTTTTTCGATTTTCTCAAAATTCGCTCCAACGATTTTGACTAAAATTCAAAAATCAATTATTTTTTAGATGCTCTATAAAATGTATATTCTCATTTTGCCATTGAAATCTTCTGAAGACCACTTTTACTCTTATACTCCATAGGAAAGATGGGAGAAATAGGTTGCCATGGTAACAAAATATATATATTTTCCTGTGTTTATAAATTAAATTTTACATCTTGAATTCTAATATCTCGGCCCACGGGGCTTACAATTGTTAGACTAGTTGGTAGCGTGCCTACCTTCTATACCGAACGTTGCGGGTTCGGACCCCAGGCAGTCCGATGATTTTATTTAAGGCATTTGGATACCAAATGACTTTAAAAATCTGGTGTGACTGGCGCACAGCACACAACTTTCTCTTACCCTTCGGTAAGAGAAAGTTGCGCACTGTGTTGGTCACACCAGATTTTTTGTGTCGAGATATATTTAGTTTCCCATAGCACCTTAGTTTCAAACTTGCATTTTAAATGTTGACTGCTTCAAATAAACTATGGTTATTTTTCAAAATTTTAATCTCATATTTGGACATTTTATACACAATATAGAATCGTAAATAAATACAAAATTTCATAAGAATTGGAAAAAAAATTTTTAAATGCGTAAAAAGTTCCAAAGGGGACCCCCTTTTGAATCGAAATTAACATACAAATCCCTATAGGAAATTAACATTAGGCCTATGCGAAGATAAAGTGGAAAGGGAATTTAAAAAGAGTAGAGAGAGACGATAATGTTTGCAAGTGAGAGAGAGACATATATGTTTTCTTTGAAACAATTAAAACAGAAATAAAAAAAAAAATAAATGGGAATTTAAATAATAATTGATTTTTAATCTAATAAAAAGAAAAAGATTTAAATTCCGTTACCATGGCAACCATTTCTATCTTTCCTATGAAGAACAAGAGTAAAGTGGTCTTCAGAAGATTTCAACGGCAAAATGAGAATATACATTTTAAAGAGCATCTAAAAAATAGTTCATTTATGAATTTTAAAAAAATCCTTGGAGGGAATTTTGAGAAAATCGAAAAAAACTGAAAAAGTACATCAGTAAAGTACTAGTACTTTTTGGCCGATTTTGTTCAAAAGCTTATTTTGAGATTCTTCAAAGGTACCTAAGTTAAATATAAAATTTCAATCCGCTAGCTCAACTCCTTCATGCTAAAAAAAATGGTTCCACACACACAGACACACAGACACACAGACACACACACACACAGACCAATTTGCGGGACCCACTTTTTTTGGACTCAGGGGACCTCAAAACATGTATATCCATCAAAATCTCGACATCGAATTTTTGACATGATCGCAATACTTTCTCTCCTATATATTTCATATATAGGCTAAGAGAAAGTAAAAAATTCCTGGACCCCCAATTGATATATTAAACATACTGAGTATAAGTTCTTAATTAAAAGTCTTAAATGGCCTCAGTTGCCGAAAAGACTGTGTGAATGTGAGTGTGAATGAGAAAAAAGTGTGAATGTTTTTTATAAAAAAAAAAAAAATATATACTATATATCTCGGCGTATCTCGGCGGAAACTAAATATATTTCGACACAAAAAAAATCTGATTTTTTTTATTTTTATTGAACCTCCTGGCTGTTGCATCTCCCGTATCCTAATTAAATTCTAAAGCCACATTAATGTATTATTTGTTGTCTATTATTAAACAATATTTTAGAATCGTTATTCCGACACACAGTTTCCACCTCTGAAATTCCTTTTAAAAATTAATAAATAACCTTTCACTAGTGCATGAAGGGTCCTTAATTTTATATGTTTAAGAAGTTCAAGAAATTTTGGTAAAACTGAGTGATTTATTCATTCAAAGTAGTTAATTGATAACTACTACCTTCGAGGGAGTTCTAGACCCTTTGTATTTAAACTTGTGTTACAAACAAAGAAAAAAAACGACCCGCCTTCAATGCGGTCTTCCGATATAAACAGATGTGCTAGTGGGTTGTCTAAGCGTCAGGCGTTTTTTTTTTTTTATCTTTAAACGTTTTCTTTCTCGCACCAATTTGTTATTATCTATTAAGTAGGTGTCTTTTTTAAATGCAATTATGTCCTTTCGAGAACACTCAATTAAAGAAAGGATTGATTTTTTTATACTAAAGTTTTCTGAAGGATAGATATTTAAAATTTCCCAGGGAGATGGAGAGTATTCACTATTCTACGTAATTATATTATAACTAAACTTTCGATTTGTATTATGATTAATTATTTATATAAATTAAGATCAATATACCCATTTAGATCAATATCTATATTAATAAAATATAAACTTGATAAAAACATCAAGTGAAAGTAAATTTTCCCTCGTTATGGAGAAAATAGGCTATAATTTAAATAATGACAGTTTATTAAATATTTATTAACACAAATAAATATTTTAAGATAAATAATATTTTATCTTAAGAAGGTATTAACAGTTATTTTCTTATCATTATCGTTTTTAAAGGAGAAAAGAAAATATTATTTTATAACTTTCTCAAGAACATATGTTTCTTTCTCCTTTTATGACTATATATACCGGGTATATAGGTATCAAATTTCTTGCATGTAACAAAAAAAAATGCAGAAAATAAATTCCAGCCGTATTAAGCAAACAGTTAAGAGGAAGGGGTACCACATTTACTTACTTTTCTGATAACAATGGGAAGGGGTACCACGTTTACTTACTTTACTAATAAGGAGATGAAGGGATTTACAAGATGATTAGGCAAAATCACTCAAAAATGACCCTTAAAAAAAAGGTCAAACCATTTTTTTAAACGTTTATGTTTATGTTATTATTGCTGACAAGTGGTATAGTTAAAAATTTGCTTACTTAATTAATATATTCTCAAAAATATTTTTATTTTTAATCGTCTGGTAAACCCGATAAAAAATCCGCTCTTTTAATTTAATAATTTGATTATTTAAAGCCTTATCTCTGGCCTCTGGCTCAATTAATTTCAAATAAATTTGATTACAAGATTAAATAAAATTTATGAGATGGCAGTGTCATTGTTATAATTGAAGTTAATTAAAGATTTGTGTTAAATAATAGTTTCGTTTAGAAACGCAATTTAAAAACTATAATTGGAGTGTTTTATTGATTTTTTTTTTTAATTAAAATTTAAAATCTGAGTGGGTCAAGGTTTTCCGTTTGATAGAAAGAAAATTCTTCTTATTTTGGATAGATTCGGTGGTGATTATATAAAAAGCTATCAATACCCACAGAACTTCATTAATAATAGTTTACTATTGATGATTTATAAGAGAGATATTTATTCGAAGGTAAGAATTGTTATAAATTGGTATTTTCAACATATAGAGTTTGGTTTATATTTAGACCAAAATTTCTTGAACCTCTTGAGGAAATTAACATCCAGGTATCTTTCTTTGATCATTGATTTCGTTCAATCTTCGAGAGAATATAGCATGTAGGCCAAATAGTAGAGCAACATAACTCTTAAGGAAAAAATAAATTTTAATTGTTTTGAAATAAATTTTAAATAAAGACAAATCGTAAAAATGTTCGGTTGTTTCATCTCTAATCAACTAGCTATGCCTCGGTTAAGCTAGTTGACTATGACTATGACAATCCAATGAAAAATCTTTAACATCTAAAAAAAAATTTATATAAAAATTGAAACCATTTGGTGGTTATTTCATCTTTCCAATTATTATATAGACATCTCTAATTTATTTTGCTTCTGCACAATTCTGACCTTTTTGATGTTAACGTTGATTTCCAATTTTGATGATCTCTCTTTATTCTTAACCCCTTCCCATTTCTTTCTAACATTTAT
Source organism: Euborellia annulipes (assembly GCA_023213315.1). Classification (NCBI taxonomy): domain Eukaryota; kingdom Metazoa; phylum Arthropoda; class Insecta; order Dermaptera; family Anisolabididae; genus Euborellia; species Euborellia annulipes. The sequence continues at coordinate 7,261 of JAKCPI010016026.1, forward strand.
GCAATATTTTTCCTATACAACTAATTCTATGTTTCTATGAATAATAAATAATCCCTCCTTCTAGCTTTAATTAAATACCACTAATGTTGAGTTCAATAATATTCAAACCTTGTTTTGGAATTGATTTCTCCTTCTCTAGTAATATGATTATAACCTCATGCAATTAATTCAATTTTATCACTTTTCAGCAACATTAAAGTTCCATTCATGATCTGGAATGAAAAACGTACCCTATTGTTGTTTACTATCCTAGGAGATAACGGCCCTTAGGTTCAAGAAATTTTGCTCTTTATTGATTTGTTTGTTTTATTTTCATTTCCCATGTAGATTTGTCCTACCTTTTGGGTTATTTTTCATGAAAAATATATTTATTAAATTAAATTTCTGACCATCATCATATAAACTGATCATCTCTTCAAAAAATATTTATACTTATTTGATTCACTTTTGATACAGCAGATGTAATTATAACCTGGTGATAAATTGAGTTTGAATTCGACATAAACATAAATATTCTCTCCATCGAATTTCTTTCATGAACTGTCAAACAGACCAACAACATCTTAAAGATACAAATTCTTGTTTGTTTGAAAAGATTAGATTTATTTTCATTTTAGAGGAGAGATGGCCTTTTTTTTGTTCTTTTTTTAATTTACTTTTTAATATTTTTTTTTTTAATTGAAATCTTCACATTCAAAAGCTCTCAGTATTTTTTTTTTTTAATCTAATAAAAAAAGAGTGTCATTTTATCAAAAATTTTCTTTTCACAAGATAAACTTTTGATTGTGAAAAATTATAAATTATAATTAGTTTATAAAAGTATTATTATTAAATGCTTTAATTTTTGCATCAACAGGTTCGTCGGTTAAGCGAACATTCTCTTGACACAAGCCAGGTGAGTCGAGAAGCTGCTTTCCTTGCGACCCTTTCCCAAACAACACCTGCTCCAGGGGGAAGACGTCATTCTGTGGTAACTATTTCAAGAGCTCCGCCAACATCAACTCTCTTTGGCCGAAATCGGCGTGAATCTATTGCAGCTTTTCCTTCACAAACCAATCGCGTACTCCCAGGACGACGGGATTCTACTTCAGGACCACCACCAACTGGTACTGCAGTCAATAGTGGAAGCTCTTTTAATTTACAACTTGATATCATGGATGATATAGCCGAAATTAAAGCAGCACGTAAAGTTAAACTCAAAATGTGGCGCACTCAGAGCCGAGAACAGGTTTGCGAAGTAATGGATGGATCTGGAACACGTTATACTCAGCCACCAAATAAAGATACATCAGGAAATCCAAGAAGATATTCTGATTTTGCCGCTATACAATCTAATCCACCATTAATACCTAAACGAAGAGCTTCTGAACAACCATCTGGTTCTAAACAAGGCGAAGCACCTTCGAATGCAGAAATCAAAACTATTCTCACATCTTTGACTTCGTCATCACAAGATATTAATCGAGAACCTGAAGAAAAACCAATCGTAGTAACTCGATCACCAATTCCACCGCCTATTCCACCAAGAACTTCAAAACAACCACCACTTGTCATAGGCAGCGAAGGGCCAATTGCTCCACCGGCATCACCACGAGTTAACATCGATCAAAGACGAAGTCGTCTTAAGGATAATCGCTCTAGCAGTTTCGATATGGCTGTTGTAAACAAAGGCGAAGGATCAAAGCAAGGCGTGAGTGAGGGTAACAAAGTAGTCGATGCTCAAGTATTAGGAAGTGCTATTCATCAAATAAGTGTAGGAAGACGAGCAAGTGAACAAGTCACTTCTTCAACATCATCTAAAGCCCCGGTAACCACAGTGGAACCTGTGGCAGCCGTTTCGAATCAACCTGTTGAGGCCTCTCAGTCATCATGGTTTCCCAAAGAGGGCCAAACAGATGACGATTCTTGCGACACTTCACTCTGTTCAACACTTAAAGACTTGTTTGTAAAATAATTTATTTTTTTAATTTAACCGAAAGATACACCAAATTATTTAAGTTTTAATACCTACAAAATAATACTCAGTGGCATAATTAAGATCTCGTGAAGGAGATCAAATTTAAGGTCCAACCAACGATCTTCCGGCATCTCCCTTAAGTAATAAAATTTATTTCTCCTTGCTCGACTCTTTTTGTCCTAATTTAAAATATGCATACTGAAAAAAGATTTTGGGAAATTAATAGATATAAATTTTTAAATCATTAACAGGGGAATGTAAAATGAAAAAATTTCAGACGAAAAGTTTTATCTACCCCGCTATAAAGAGAACTCACAAAAAATATATTTATGAACAGGCTGAGATTTTGAAACTAAGAGTACCGAAATATCGATGATGGGCCTAATTTTTTACCAAAAAAAAAAAAAAAATGATAGTTCTCCCTCCAATCCTTATCCCCAATTTCTTTCATCGCCACTGAATTAAAATTCGATTTTGCTTGGTATTAAAACTTATTATTATTATTTTTTTTTTTTTTATTTCAAATCCATGCACAATGTTAACGTTAAATCTTTTAGAAATAAACAAATTCTATATAATCAAACAAAATGTCAAGTCACATCTTTATCAGATCAAAAATCATTCTTATTAAATTTTAAAAGTCCAAAAAAAAAATCCTTTTAAAAATAATAACTAGACAATTTCGAAAAGCAATAGCAACAATATTTAGAATAACTATTCGTTAGTTAAAAAAAAATTATTTCAATTGTATATAATAATAAATACATTCTTAAATTTCTCTTGAATATTCTTTGCTAAAGACAATCTCTATTAATAAATAAATGAATTTAAAGATTATATATAATACACCAAAAAAAAAAAGGGAAAGAGATTTACTGCCTATCCTGGTTGAAAAATATCTCTTCTAAATATATCAATCAGAGTGATGATGTTGATTTAATTAAAGATATGATGATAACAAAAATCAATTTATTTACTAATGGAAGATATTTTATTTATTATTTGATAATAAAAAGGATGTGTCGCCGACGCCTCTGACGATTATTTTTCTAGATAAAATAACATTTGATGATGTTCTCGTTAGAATAATTATGAAGCGTGAAAAGATTCGTTACAAAAAAATGTCAAATGAGAAAAAATTTTGTTTGACTCTTTTTTGGTGACGTCTTCACTATTTCATTCTTAAATATATTTGTTCCAATTTTTATATAATTAAAAACTGACTTTTCAATTGGTTTCTTTTTAAATAAAAAGTTACGATGCGCCTTTAGTGTGATCTTCCAACTAAACACTTTAGTCGAGCGGATTGTCTAAGCAACAGGGGTTTTGTAATTTTTAATGTTTTCTGAAGAGATTTATCTTTTATAATATATCAAACAATCCTCAAGCAGGTACTGGATTGAAATAAATTTTGTCGACTGGGACGGGATGCGAACCCGCGACCCTTGGAATAAAATACCATCACGCTAACCCGTACACCAAGGCCCGAGGGCAATCATGTAAGTTATTGCAGTATTGCATTGAGCATTTTGTAATATGGCAGGTTTAGTCTTCATGGCTTCAAGCATCCTGTACTTCCTTTCCATGATAGCAAGAGTTGGAGAACTTGACCTTGTGTGAACATCTCGAAACATAGTATTTTTAGATGGAAAAATTAATTTAAAAAAACCTCCCGAAATTTTTTTCATAAATAAACGTTAAGAGGAACAAAGAGAGAGAGAAAAGGGAAAAAAACATACAAAAAATCACGAACGGCGTATTCTTGGAAGATCATGTCCAACTTAGCGAAAAATTTGAGTAAGCGAGTGCGTACTGTGGTCCAACAGTAGGGCGTGTTGAGCGTAAATCGACAAGATCCAGTGGTGCAAATCCCGGCGGTACCTACATTTTTCGCTTATTTAAATTAATAAATACTTGGTTATATGTTTTTCATAATTACCTCATGGACCAACACATGATATATATAATTCTTTATTTATTAATTGCATAATTGAGTTAATTTCTCAAAACGTCCATCTAGATCGCGCCTCAGCAGCGGAGAAATCTGAACGCTTGATTAGAGCGGCGTTTCTCTAGTAGACTGAAATCAGCGATCTATCATAATTTAAGTAAGCGAGTGCGTACTGTGGTCCAACAGTAGGGCGTGTTGAGCGTAAATCGACAAGATCCGTGGTGCAAATCCCGGCGGTACCTACATTTTTCGCTTATTTAAATTAATAAATACTTGGTTATATGTTTTTCATAATTACCTCATGGACCAACACATGATATATATAATTCTTTATTTATTAATTGCATAATTGAGTTAATTTCTCAAAACGTCCATCTAGATCGCGCCTCAGCAGCGGAGAAATCTGAACGCTTGATTAGAGCGGCGTTTCTCTAGTAGACTGAAATCAGCGATCTATCATAATTTAAGTAAGCGAGTGCGTACTGTGGTCCAACAGTAGGGCGTGTTGAGCGTAAATCGACAAGATCCGTGGTGCAAATCCCGGCGGTACCCACATTTTTCGCTTATTTAAATTAATAAATACTTGGTTATATGTTTTTTATATCAAACAATCCTCAAGCAGGTACTGGATTGAAATAAATTTTGTCGTCTGGGACGGGATGCGAACCCGCGACCCTTGGAATAAAATACCATCACGCTAACCCCTACACCAAGGCCCGAGGGCAATCATGTAAGTTATTGCAGTATTGCATTGAGCATTTTGTAATATGGCAGGTTTAGTCTTCATGGCTTCAAGCATCCTGTACTTCCTTTCCATGATAGCAAGAGTTGAAGAACTTGACCTTGTGTGAACATCTCGAAACATAGTATTTTTAGATGGAAAAATTAATAAAAAAAACCTCCCGAAATTTTTTCATAAATAAACGTTAAGAGGAACAAAGAGAGAGAAAAGGAAAAAAAAACATACAAAAAATCACGAACGGCGTATTCTTGGAAGATCATGTCCAACTTAGCGAAAAATTTGACAATCTGCTTGCTCAAAGTTTCAATTAGTGAATCCTCCCCAAGGCCAACTCTAATCACTGCATTATTAATACCAGGCGGGGGGTTGGCAATAAACGGCAGACTTGTTTTCCACGCGCTCGACCAGTGCCAAATTCGATTTAGCAGCGCGGTCCCACCATATGCCAGCCGCGGGCGCACCAGGGCTTTATACAACGTCATGGCCGTTCAGCACGAACGGCCAAATTATACTGGTCGCCTCTCTCCCTTTTGAAGCAACTATCCTCAGATGCCTCAGAAGTTGAGGCGCTTGTCCAGGTGGATCCCTAAATATCTGACCATTGGCTCCCACTTGATATTGGACTGTCCAAATGTTATCATCCAAATGAGGGGCTTCTAACGCCTAGAAAACGGTATATGGCCTCAGTTTTTTCTTTATTCAATGACAATCGCCAGGTCTCAAAGTAACTGAGAGTAAATTGAGTGATTCCAAGTTCTTTTTTATTTAGTCTTGATACCAGACATCTGATATTACGATGACGGCATAGTAGGCGCCAATAGAGAGAATTTTGAGGGAGGAATGTCTGCTGTGTATAGAGCATACCGAATGGGTGAGAGGAGAGCTCCCTGAGGAGTGCCAGCTCTTATCGGTCTCCAGCCAGAATAAGAACTATCTACTTTGAACCGGAACTCCCTGTCCCTCAAAAAGTTGGAAATTATCTGACACAATTTAACCTGGAAGCCAAAACTGCTTCAATTTTTCATACAGTGCATACCACATTAGTTAGCCCTCAGGCAACTCTACCAGGAGAGGGAGTTCTTAAAGCTTTTGTGGATTGTATTATTATTATTATTATGGAAGTTTTTAATTATAGACCATATTTTGTATTAATTATTTATTAGAAATATAAATACTGTACAACTTTTCGACTGCTTATTCTGCAGTCGTTTTCAAGTACTGTGCACTTGCTCTGGCTTAGGTATTGTACAGTATTTATATTTTTAATAAATAATTAATACAAAATGTGGTCTATAATTAAAAACTCCCGCAATAATAAAAATAATGTAACTTCACGTGTGCCGGTAGCTACGGCTGTTGGGTTTGAGGTGGGTGTCTTCGTGCACTGAAGCACCTCGGGTAAATAAACAGGAATCCTGATAGGAATTTCAAATAATAATAATATCAAATGTTTGAAAGGTAGATTATAGCTGTATAAAAGTTGTTAACGATTAGCAGGATGAAGAAAGAAAAGCAGCAGCTTTGAAGATGGTCTCGAGCGAGACCGAAACGTTAGCCTAATTGGCCTTAAAACCAGTCGAAACCTGAGTTTGAAAAGATGGGATGAGACACGCACACACACAAAAAAACTAGCTGCTTTTCTTTTTTAAATTTTGTATTGTGAAGGAATATCTTTTGGTCTTCATAATAATAATATGGAATTCTGAAAAAAAGAAAGAAAGAAATATTTCCAATTAAAAGTAAGAGAGTTAATATTCAATTTTTGTTGTTGTTGTTGTTGTTATATCTTTATTATACATTATATACTCCCACTTTTCTTTTTTCGACTTGGCTATCAACCATCCCCTAAACCGTAAACGTCTTCTCCAGTTATTTATGTTTACGACTTACGCCCTTTATTTGTCATTCTTCACCTGTGACCTATCAAAAGGACTATTTTATTATAATAATAATATGGTAAAAAACTAGTGTGACGATTTAATTCATGAAATGATTGCGTGCGAGGATTTGGATGGAATCACGTGATTAAAGGTGATTAACCCTGGTGCAAGTGGTGCAACCGCATTAGGGTGGCAATTACTTCCTGGTTTATAATATATTTAAAAAAATTCTACATTCATCTGTGTCTCATTTAACGGGAACCACAATCTAAAATAGTATTCTACGGTTTATTTAATCCAATTTTCATAACAGGATAACATTTAGTTTAAAACCATAATAATGGGCCTACATACAAATAATTTAATAACCTAAATTACAGTTAGGTGGCATACATGACTTTTTTCTTTTTTTTTTTCTCTGCCCTTTTTTTAGGTACAAATCTCATGACGTTTTTTTTTGTGTCGTGAGTGTCTCATCCCATCTTTGCAAACTCAGGTTTCGGCCGAAACCAGGATTTTTGGACGAAACCGAAACTTCGGTCGGTACCTAGTATTTTTACATGGAACTTACTATTGTAAAGCTCTACAATAGTTTGGAAAAAATAAATAAATTTCATAAAATTAGCTGTTTAAAAATGGCGGCCATTTTTTTTTTTATTTACCGCAATTTTTGATGAAATTTATTTATTTTTTCAAATTCAGATATCATATTAATCAGTTCCATGCAAAAATACAACTCAAGCCAGAGATATAGATTTTTCAATGAAAAAAAAGGAAGATATCTGGTGAAAGAAGCGTTGCCAGACCCTTGTCTAAATAATCACCCTATGAATTACCTACGCGCATTATAGAAACACCCTTATAAAAATAATCTAAAATTGACGAACATCATATTTAACCTTGACTAGGAGAGCAAAACGGCTGGAGATGAAGGGATGAAAAGCTTGCTTTTAACGAGGAACACGAGAGATGGGATTGTAATTAAATTCCTTCAAGCAGACCTGGCTTAGTTTAATTTCCAAGGACAAGCCTCCCCCCCCCCCCCTCCCCTTCCTTAAGTTAAGCTTTTCCAAATTTTGAGACCGCTGAGGGTTTGATTATTCGGGATATTTGTTCTCAATTTAATTATTAGGCCTATACATAAAGTTTATAAGAAATTAAAAGAAATTTTTTTTTACCTCTGCCTGTCTTTTTTTATAATTATTTTTTTTATTTTCTTGATGTTGAAATTAAATTCAAATCTCGTTTAATCTAATTAAGTCGGAAATTAGCGTTTTTTTTATTTTCTTGTGAAAAGGCTATATTTAAATACAGGAAGGGACAAAAGTTGGGGTTACTATTTCAATAATATAATCAGAATCCCTTCAGATGTAAACAATATGGGATAATTACTAGAAATAAAAAGAGAAGGGGAAGATAGTAATTTTTCATTTTGAAGTGAAACTTCTTTGCAGTTGATTGAGCAAGTTCATTATCCTTGAGGCGTTACGAAACGTTGCATCCTCTCTAGTATATTTGAGGATTCGCTTATCTCCTCAGAAGCAGATTTAGTAGTGTAATGAAGTTAACAAGTAAAGGGTTGTCTCGACGCGACTAGACTCAACACATTTTTTTTTTAGTCTCATTGAAATGCCGACTTTAATGAGATTCACATTAAACAAAAATCGTTTTCTAAAGAATTGTTGACGAATAGAACTATATTAACGATCCATATTTCTATTATCAGAAATAAAATCAATATAAAATTTATATTATGGATTGTAATACATTTTTTACACTTATTTTTTATGACGCATCAACATCGAAAGGATATTTATTTAGAATTTAAGTGAGGTATAAAATTATGAATCGATGGGAAAATTTGATTTTCAAAGTAATCGTCATCATCAAATGGATTTTATTAAAAAAAAAAAGAAAATCTCGAGGGTCGGGCTTTGTCCACATCTGCAAGATCGATCATCAAAGCACTAAAAAATTAACGCACATATTTACATAATAATAAATAAATAATTTTAATGAGCCCAGAAAAGAAAAAAAGAGGAAAAAAAAAAAATAAGGGGGTAAATACAGAAAATAAAAGTATAAATACAAGCCCCAATTAGGATTTATAAATAAATATTATATATATGATATATATGTTTTGAGATTTCTTAATAAAATTATTATAAGATGTGATCTTGATTAAATTTTGAAGATATATACGTGTTAAATTTACCTATTTTGAATAAATATTTAAACACCATATTAAGTCCAATAAATATTATATATATATGTATAATAATAAATATATATATAATATGAAATATGTATTATATATTATATATGTGACCCTTTATAAAGGTAGAATGTTCCTTAATTGTTTAAACTTTCAAAAAAAAAATATATAAAAAATAAAAAAAATATTTTTAAATGTGTTCATTATATAAAAGTATGGTACCTGGTGTTAGTTTGAAAACCATTATTAAATCTTGTGATGTACCATGTATGTCTTCCTTGTTAGATACAAAATAAAAAAATTTTACTCTTAAGAATTCTAACATTATATTTTCAAATCTAGAATTTTTTAAATATCTTTTTTTTTTATTTGTCGTCTAGGCTGCTGAGGCCATTTAAGGTTATACTATTATATATTTTATTAATATATATATATATACTCACGGGCTATTGGGGGACGTTCCACACGCTGATTCCTCAGGGTCACAAAAATGTTTACAAAATTAATAATGTTTGCTCCAAGTTCATTATCGAATTCATTGTTGATGAGTAGTATTTTATTTTTATTGACCTCCAACCGTCGGTAAATTAGCCACGATGTTGATTTTATTGATGAGTTCATACTTTCCTTCGGTGTGAAATTAACCACATATGAAATAAACCTCTATTGTTAGAATGAAAAGGTATTTTTTTGAGTTTGTCAATCAATCAATTCATTGAAAAGTTTGAAATTTTAATAGCAAAAAATAGCCTAGAATAAAAATTTTCTGACTTCATCTTGCCCCCGGACATAAGAACTCTATATTCATGGGCGTAGCCAGACATCTTGTTAGGGGGGGGTCAACCCCTCGTTAGGGCGAGAGGGGGGGTTGCAATTAATATATACAGATTATTAATTATTTATTTTAAAAAAAATTCCAAATGGGAAAAATATTATATATATTTTAAAAAATATATTTGATTGTTTTTTTTTTTAATTTTTAGGACAAGCCAGGGGGGGCAATGGCCCCCTGCCTCCCCCTGGCTACGCCCATGTCTATATTCATATCATTTGATTTTCATATCCTACAAGAGGGGACCATAGAAACCGAAAAATAACTGATTACATTTGTTGAAAATGGAAAATGATTTTTTTTATAATTTATTTAAATATAATCCAATATTCTCTTCTCAAGACAAGGTCATATTTTAATGTTTAATACATATATATATATATATATATATATATATGCAATGAATAATTTGATATATAAATCAATACATCCCTGCTCAGGATGATTGGAATCATTTTATTTGATAACGTTACAAAGATTTATTGAGTAAGCAAACATATTGATTTACCACACGATGTTTACGTTATTAAAAAAAATAAAATTTTGACCAAATTAATAAGCAGATATATTGTTAGAATTCTTTGTCATTCTTCCCTTTAATAATTAAATAATCATCAATTTTAGATCATCAACAATTTAGATGACAATAATAAAAAAATAAATAATCAATGATTATTTAATTATTTCGGAAAAATTTATTTAAGAGGTGAAGTCTGAGAAACCTTTCCTTTTAAGAAATCCTTTTAAATGTTTAAAAACTTCATCATTAAAGTCTATATGAAAATTTAAATAAATCATCGTCGAATTAATGATATTTTATTGACGAAATAAAAAAAAAAATTAATAATATAGACGTTGAATAACGTTTAAAAATGAAAATTAAATCGTTTTCTAATATAAGAGAGAAATAAAAACTTAAAATAACTCTTCAGTCTTCTCCAGGCGCAAAGTGACATCCCACCAGTATTTGCTATAAGGCTTTGGTCAAAGTGAAATCGATTCTGCACGACTCAACTGAACTTAAAATTTTGTTTATTTTAAAGAATCAAATAGGTGAAGTTCAGCCAGGAGAATAAAATATTTTAGTCGACGTTTCGGACGCCAATCGCGTCCTTCTTCGGTACCAAAGGTTGTTATGAAATATGCATCCCGAAAATGAAATACTCGATTGGAGTCCGAAACGTCGACCAAAAGAATTTAAAAGAAATTCCTTATTCTCCTCGCTGAACATCTCCTTTCTTTAAGACGAATATTTTTCACTTCTTTTAAGAAATAGATCTGCGTCTAGTAGCTGGTAAATTTTCGTTTATTTTAATAATTCTTTTTCTCACTGACACCTCAATAATGACTTCTTCGGATTCTGAAGATAATCGATACTAGGACCGAAACCGTAGCTAAGGAAGATCAATAAAATATGCGGTATCCATTATTTAAAACTTCCAACTTTAATTTAGCGCGCATATTAAAGTGTCATGCTGGTATGAGCAAAGGATAAAAATAAAAAGCCATTTTGACGCATAATTTGATTAAGGCAAGTAGTCAACTTCCAAAAAAATAAAATCCACAAGATCTGTGTCTCACAATTTTTGGTTCAATTCCAGAAATTTGGGGTAGGTCCCAATGCCCTGTCCATCTTTCAATTGATTTGTTGTCTCATTCGGTTCCAATTTGACCTCAGTCTTGAGCATTTTCATCGAATGTACCCAAATGTTATTCAACGTTAAAAGATTGTTGTAGATATCAAATAATACTAATAAATAATATTTAATGCTGTTTATCTAAATGGTTTAAATTATTGTGATTCAATATATATAACTACATATATATATATATTTTTTTTTTTCAAATGTAAAGTGTACATATTTTAAGAATTATAAAACAATGAGAGAAATTACATAGTCTATTAAAATTTTTTGTGCAATAGAAAATTTAGACCAGAAATTTAAAAAAAAGATATGGTGTTGTTTTCTTTATCATTAAAAAAATTTATATAAAGTTTATAATCATTATTTAAGAAATTATATATTTATATATATTTAGATATATATTTGCTGAGTCTTAATATAAAATAATATTTAGAGAAATTAAACCTTTAATATTAGTAAAACAAAATAAGAAAGAAAAAAAAATAAGTGTGATTAATTTTAAAATTTTAGAATTATCAATGATTATATATATATTATTATAAAATTTATAATAATATATTTAATATATTCTATATATAATCATTTATTTTAAAAGATTATGAAATTAATTATTTATTTTAATAAGAGTTGATAGATACAAAAATAGAGTAGAGATTTAGTGCCTTGTGGATTTTTAAAATTGTATAACTAATATTAAGTATATATATATATATATTAATTTATCTTGTCATTTTAATTTAAGGAAAAAAAAACCAAAATTTTCTTTTATAAATATTTAATGCACATATTTTACAATTAAAATTTAAACTTTGTACAAATTAGTATATAGAGACAATATATAGAAATAATGTATAAATAAATAAATGGTGTTTTCTTTTACCTTTTAAAAATTAGAAATTGCATTGTTACAGTGGGACATTAATAGTGCAGGGTATTTCTTGTCTCTTAACGAAGGTTTATATAAGAAATTCTCTGAATTCTTCGCCGATTTCACTTCAGTTCAGCTCAAATTAGGATCTTCCACTTTGGAATGCACAGCAGCTATCCATTAATTATTTGGGGATCCAAGGGTCTAATCTGTTTGGAAAAGAAATTTTATTTTATTTATTCCCAGTTAACTAAAAAAAAAAAACAATTTCTAAACCCCCAGCAAATCAAAGAATTTGTATTATTAGATAAATAAAGTGGAATAAATTTGGAGGCAGGTGTTCTAAATAAAATATGAGTATTAATAAAAATAAATATATATACATTAGTTTTGCTAATCCGGCATAAACGGGACTGGATTACCCGAAACATTTATTAATACAAAATAATATTTATTTTACAAACAACTGATGGCAATGCAGTGGCTATCATTGCTTTTATATCCTCCAAAAACAAATTTCTACTAAATTTTAAAATAATTAAAATTGTTTTACCACATTGAATTTTTAAGAATGCCCGATTATTGTTTGTTCTCGAGAATTGTTTCTCAAATATAAATATCTAATAATATTAAAGGGAGATTATCTATGATTATTTTTTTATTTGGAAAAAATTTAACAAGTTACTTTTCAACACACCGGATTAGCAAAACTACTGTATATTTTATTTATTTTATTTGGTCTTAATAAATAATTACAAAATTAAAGCACACCCTTTTTCTATTTGATTATTTGTTTGTTTTTTTAAATTTAATTAAAATATCTTTCTTAGAAACTTTTGTGGATCAAATATAGAATAGAATTCTAGATTTTGATCTTCTTATAAAATACAATAGAATAATCATATGGAGAAATGGTGGTGCTTTAATAATGTCATTCCCTGCATATGAAATTTAAATTTCATGTTTTTCTATTTTTAGATATGATGTTATTATTAAGGTGAAACATTAGATAAAATTTTTAACAATTTTACAAACACATTCCAAAGCAAAAAAAAAAAATATCTAAAATAGTACTTGAAATATTTAGCTAATTATAATCTGTTAATTTTCCACTGTAAAATATTTTTTTTTTCTTATGAAAATGAATTTATAAAATTTTCAAAAAAATAAATGCGAAATTGTTATACATACCTAAAATATTTCTCCGATTGAATTAATAGAGTAAAAATTATTTTACTTTTATAGCTCAGCTTTTCATAATCTGCGGGACGATAGAGCGCGAACGAGAAAAAAAATGTATTCAAAGGCTCCGCCCTTTCATAAAAAAAAAAAGGTAAGAATTTGTTTTTAAGCTGCTTATTTAATCACCTACTCACCTAAAATCGCATTAAATAATGAATATCACTTAATCATAATCATATCTTATTTGATATCTTGATATTTGTACGAGCGAGTCAAATGAACAAAGCTAATCTGGCCGGTTAGGTTTCCACCAGTCACGTGACAACATTAAGAGCAATGGAAAATTCCAAAACCAGTTCAAGGATATAAAAAATTATTCATTTCCTTTTCTAGAAAATTCCACTCTCAAGTTACTACTATATATCTAATCAATCTAGAAATTTAAATCTATACTTGAAAAGGTTTAAGGAAATAAATAAAACAACTCATTTTAGTAATTAATATTTTTTTTTTAATTCAAATGAAAAAGAAAAATTAATTTTTAAGCAACGGAACGGCATATGAGGTTATTTAACAAATTATCTAATTCTCAAAAAGTGTGAACTTCTAAAGACAAATTAATAAAATGAGAGAATTTTATTAAAACTATTTTTTTTCTCTTAATTCATTTTTTTTAGTTCTTTGGCAATTCCACCACCAACGATATCGGATACGTTATTTGGAATGGAATCAATATGGTATTAGTCTATCACAATTATCCAAATGATGATATAAAATAAATGCTGCTGAAAATATTGTATTTTGCTAATTATTAGGTTTTTTTGTATTTTTTTTGTAAGTGTCATTAATGCAGCAGAAATACAATTATGTAGAAGAAAATAGATTTTTTGAATTATGGGTTTTTAAAGCTGACCACAGTCTGAGACTGAGATTTTTTTGGAAGTCTTGCCACTCTGAGATCCATAGGATTCAATCTAGAATATTAAAAAAAGAATTAGGAATTTATGTGATTTACTTAAAAACAACAAAAAAATTTGTACCTTCTTGACCACATCCATTCCCTCAACGACTGCTCCAAAAACAACATGCCTATTATCAAGCCAGCTAGTTTTGGCGGTTGTGATGAAAAACTGGCTTCCGTTGGTGTTGGGGCCAGCATTGGCCATCGATAAAATACCTAGGAAATTAATAAATTTATCATTTTGCTTTCATGTTATTTATAATATTTAATATTTACCAGGTCCGGTGTGTTTGAGCTGGAAGTTTTCATCTTCGAATTTGGAGCCGTAAATGGATTTGCCACCAGTGCCATTGTGATTGGTGAAATCACCACCTTGGCACATAAAATTGGGGATAACTCGGTGGAAAGTGCTTCCTTTGTACCCGAATCCCTTCTCACCGGTGCATAAGGATCGGAAATTTTCGGCAGTTTTTGGGACAATATCCGGCCGGAGCTAAAAAGAAAAAAAATCATAATATTAGTCAAACTCATTTTTATTTAAAAAAAGCGCATGTCATCAGGAATTGGGCCACACCTGCCTTTCCGACAGTATTAATAGATAGAGAAATAAAGTTTATTTAAAAATACTTAATTTTACCATCAAAACATATCCGGATTGAGAATACTCTCAGGTCAAAGTGGTGCGGCGAAATTGAAAAGGAGCTGGGTGTTTTTATTTATTTTATCTATTTTCCTTTTTTAAGGGGAAAAAATATGAGGTGATTAACCGGTAAAGGAAACGGGATCCCATTACTCTTAAGGGTGATCCCAATATGTCAATTCCTGTCACAAATAACTGAAGAGGAGGAGAAGAAATTGTCTAAGGGTTTCTCCTAAAAGAGTTCTTCTCTTCACGGGTTCCTAACCTAAACTTTTGGATTTCATAGCCTTACAAGCTCCCAAATTCATTGGCCTTTCTAAATATTATTTACATTTACTTTAGGTGTGCAATCTAAGGCGTCATGAATTTCTGCTCTTTTAAGGAAACATTTTTTATTTCGGTTTTCTTTTTTTCTAAATGATTAATGTCTAATTTTTTAGACCTGTTTTTATTAAAATTTATTTACATAAAGATTAATTATAGAGGTTTATGAGGTAATTAGCCGAGAAGATAAAGAAAGCATTAATGCCCCGTCAACACATCTTAGATCCTAAGCTCGTCTTAAATCTTACAAATGAATTTTAAATCAGGAAATCGGGTCTTAAGATTCTCTATTTGTGCCTCCAAAGTCTAGCAACAAAGTCGCGCGTCCTCACCGAGACCCATTTGCAGCACAGAAATATTTAAAATATTTTATTTTTGATCTAAATTTTATTTATAAATATAATACAGTGGTACCTCTTGGATACGAGTTTAATTCGTTCCGTAACCTTGCTCGTATCTCAAAGCAATTTTCCCCATTGAAATTTATTGAAATGCCATTAATCCGTTCCAGCCCCAAAAATTCTACCCCTGATTGTTTTTAATTTAACAAATAACAAATTTGCAAAATATAGCTTAAAATCGCTAAATATGCCAAGCTCGTATCTCAAATAACTCGTATGTTGGGGCACTCGTATCTCGAGGTACCACTGTATTTTAATATGAAATCGACTTTTCAATTATCAAGACCTTTAATTAATTTGTCAATTTTAATTTCGACAATGTAATAATATACCCCTATGGCCTCCGGCTAGAGGGAGAAATAGTGCCCCGAGTCATTTCGCTTTTTAGGTTATGGAAGGCTTAAGGCGAGCTTAAGAGCTAAGATGTTTTTGGTGCAAATGAGCATTAATGAAGACAACTCTATCAATAATCCCTCCTCCTGAGAAAGGAAACGAGTGCCCTACCCACATGAATATAAACCAATGAAAGCTACTTCTCGGTCATTTCTGACAATAAATGAAGAGTGAAAGTATATATTTTGAACTATGACAGTTGAGTGGATAAACTTTTTATTATGAAGAAATAACAAAATTTAACCAAACTTTTTCTTCTCACAGAGTTCGGCATGTCAAACTCAGGAATTTGACTAATCCACTATTTTTTAGACTTATTTTACTTCCCATGTCAGCTTAGAGTTATGAAATAGGTACTGAAATTTGTAGTTATTATTATTATTATTGTGGGAGTTTTTAATTATAGACCAGATTTTGTATTAATTAAAAATATAAATACTGTACAGTGGGCGCCACAAGTGCCTGTTCTTCTCCAAAGTGGAGCTTTGAGCTTAGGCATCCAAAATGCTTCCCCAACAGCACAAAATATAGCAGCAATGTTGCAGAAACATTGGGAATCTTGGAACTTTTTGCGGCCAAAATTTTCAAAACCCAAAATTTTTGTTTTGGCTTTCATATTTCATATTTTTTCCCCAATTTTTTCCTATTGAGAAGGTATTATTTTTTTTTGGGGGGGGGGGTTAGCTTTCAGAAGTAGCTTTCCCCTTCAGTTGTATTAAAAAAAGATGATTTTTTATTTTAAAAATATTGTTTTGGTTGACTAAGCTCAAGGCTCCACTCTCGAGCGGATCAGGCATTTGTGGCGCCCACTGTACAACGTTTCGAATGCTTATTCTGCAGTTGTTTTCAAAGGGGGGGCCCCCCCCTTGAAATGTACAGTACTTGAAAACGGCTGCAGAATAAGCAGTCGAAACGTTGTACATTATTTATATTTTTAATAAATAATTAATACAAAATGTGGTCTACAATTAAAAACCCCATAATAATAACAATACAAACCATAAAAGCTTGAATAAACACATGATTTTATTAAATAAAGTAAATTTTCTGTTAAAGGATTCAAAACCCGCATTGCGGGATTGATAGACAAAAACCCTAATCTTCAAACTTAAGATAGGGTTGTCATCCCCATTCGCTATACAAAACGAAAAGAAAATTAATTACACGTCAAACTTTGAAATTGCAAAATGTCTATTTTCAAGGAAAAGAATTGAAAAATTTCCTGATAAAATTTATTGAAAAAATTTCCTTAAATTAGATTTTAAAATAAAAATAAACATTTTTATTCATCATATTTCAATGACATATATTTTATATTAAAAAAAAAAAAAAATTTATCTAAATGTTAATTATAGAAATTAAAAGAAAATTTCATTGCATAATCCGATAAACGAATACAAGTTCAAGGTTATTGAAATCTTAATTAAGGCGGTTCCGTTATCACAAGCCTCCTTAGATACAACTTTTAATTTACACTTTGTACTTTTTAATGTATTTAGTAGAAAAGAAATTTCTTTTATTAAAATGATGATGACCTCATTATAGAGGAATGTTATGGATTTTTTTTTTAATAAATTTACCTGTCACTAATTAAAAATAAGCTTGCAAAAAAAAAAAAAAAAAATAGTGATAAGTAATCATAATGGCGTTTAACGCATTGTCACGTTTTTTTTTTTTGTTTTCTAAATATAAACATCAGATTTAAAATAAAAAAAAAAATTGATATAAAATATTGGATCAAATAATAAAATTATGATAAAAAAAAAGAGCCGGTAAAATAACGGTGATGATGATGACCTCATGGCCTTTAAAAATAAAAATAATAAAATTTCTCAGATTTTATTTTTTTATTATCTAAATAAATAAATAATAATTTTTTTTTTGTTTTATAATTTATTATTATATGAGTGTGTGAATTGTGGGAATAGAAAGTAAAATAAGGAAAAGCAAGCCGTGCAACTATGGCGTGTCCGTCGGTCACGTTTTTTTATTACGTTATATAAATAGAAATTTTGATATAATTTACCTCCATTACGATACGTCCAACATGCTGGCCGTCAGCAGACATGTCGAAATAAACCTTTGGATGCTCCATGGCTTTTTTATTGAAAGTAGTCGCAAGAGCAAAGGCTCGTAACGTAGAGGTGATCGGTAGGAAAGACCGAGGGGGACTGGGACCAAGCCTTGTGACGAGGGCGGCAGCAGCCGGCAGGCGGCAGCAACGATACGCGACCTGAGCCATGTTCCGTTCCCAGCCAAATAAAATCAACGCCAACGCTCGATAGATCTGCTTCCGGATAACCAAACACTCTACTCTCATATAACAATCCCTCATTTAATTATTAATAAAATTATTAAAAATAATTTTAAAATATTATTTTTTATTTTTAATTGAAAATACAATCATATTTTATTCAATAATTATGAACTAATCCTTATTTATTGTTACGCTATAAAAAAATAGTTCCTAATATTTAATTAAAAAAATAAATAAATCACACCTCGAGGCAATTTTATTTAATAAGAATTAATTTTTTATAAATTTCTAAAATAATTTTTTAGTATTATATTGTTTTTTTTTTTAGTTTTGTTAAATCAACCGCCGGAAATTAAGGTCAAAATATGGCCCGGGAAAAAAGGGGACCGATTTTTTTTTTTTTTTCTTCACTAATACAAAGAAAAATTGATTAATTTTATTTAATTAATTCATTTTTAAGAAAAATTTTATATTAATAAAAAAAAATACAATATTTATTATATTTTGTTATATTAAAAAAATAAAAATTGAATATTTCTTCTTTAAAAAAAAAAGTTTTTTTTTTATTTTTAATAAATAATTTTTTTTTTTTTAATTTGAATTTGAGCGCTTTTATTTGATAATATAAAATACTTTTCAAGAAAAAAATTTTTTTTTCTATTTTAAATAATTTAATTAAAAATAAAATTTTTTATATTATTTAGCAATTAAATTCATTTGAAAAATTGAAATAGACCAATCAAGGTAAGAACTATCGTTCCTTTGGTGAACTAGTTCTTTTTTCTCTTAATTGTTAAATTAGGCATTTTCTAAAAGATTTTTTTATTTTTTATAGTAATTTTCTTTAAGAAGAAGTTCTTCAAAATTCATGGGATACGTTTATTTTGTTTTTATTAAAAAAAAATATCTTCCGGAAAAAAATATCATTGAACATTGTCAATGTTGGTAACTCTGCATTGTGACTCTTTTTTACCTTCTTCGTTCTTTACAACTTTTTGAACTAGTTTTGAATGAACTATCTCTTTTAGGTGATTAAAGATGGAGTTTAGTAGAAACGATTTTTCTTAGTTAAAATGTTTTTATTTCAAGAATCTCATACATATTAGTATTATTTATATATACATCGTGTTTTTAATTTAAAATAACGTATGTAGAATGAATAAATATTAAAATTTGATGTGTGTTTATTATAAATATTAATGGTATTTTTTTTTAGCTGATCATGTCTCAATTTGGAACAACAACCAAAAAATCCTCCTTGGGTTCGGACAAATAATCAACCCGGGCCAGGCTTGGCTCAGCCACAAATCCAGACTCAAATGATGAGCCAGGCGTTAGGCCAGCCCCAAGGATTAGTCCAATATCAACAACCACCTCAACAGCATCAAGTATTTCAACCCCCTCAAATGCCAATTCAACAGCCACCAACGATGCCGATGGGCACAATTCCTGGAGGAATGGGACAACCCGGGGTAGCTATGCCATCTGCCTTGGGGACACCAACTCCCCAAGTGAGCATCTTATTTAATTATAAATAAAATTAATTTTGTGATGGAAATAAAATCTTGATTCATTTGTCATGCTAAGGTAATATATTTGAACAATTGAAGCAATTTCCAATACGTTTAATTATATATACATATTTAGTCTGTGTACTTGTTAATTCCATAGCAGAAAATCAATCTTATAACAAGAACTGTAATTCAGGGAAATTTTATAGGCCTGGTTTTTGATTTCGCTACCAAAATCTAAACAAAATGAACGATTTGTTTTGACAAAATTTTATTTATCAAAATATAAAAATTTTACTTATCATTTAAGAATTAAATTATTCTATATAAACTCCGTTTTGCATTGATAATTCCTTAGATCTTTGGCCTAAAGGTCTATCACATTCTTTGCAATATGCACTTTTATATATTTGCGAATGCTACGTGCAGAGATTTCATGTTCGAATGTCTGAATTTGTTGCTCTTCAAGTTTCACACGGAATAGTCTTGCCATTGCATCGAAAAAAGTTGTCGACAAAGGAGTATGACAATATTTATATGTCGAATATGACACTTTATCGTAGCGAGTAAACAGTACTCCATTCTTCGATTTATTGGAGCAATAAATTTGTCAATCACATTGTTACGATTTCTCTTATAAAGCTGGCTTAAATCGGATCCAAGAAGTCGGTGGATCAAAACATGTCAACATGATCCGGCATTTCTATGGAATTCTCTACAGAACCTTTTCTGAAGCAAATAATTTAATCTCAACATCATCCTAAATCGAACAAGAAAAACTTAAAATAATACAATTAAATATTTATTAATTCATATACCCGAGAAAAGTAAGGGTGTGCTGCTGGGAGTTGAATGACGGATCCGCCAATTTGTACTCGGTGTGCCCTTACCACTAGACCACAGCACTGCTTTCGGGTATATGATTATTTATTTAAAAATAATCCTATCTGGGGATGCTCTAGCACCTAGGTCTTATACTATCGCTACTCTTTAAATTCTGCATTTGCTCAGAAATTTTTGAAGTGCTCTTTTAGTACTAACAGTTGACTTGACAGAATAAAATAAAAATAACCGCCCACATTAAAGTTAAATAAGACAGAATATATATATGCACCTTAGAACACAAGGGGTCTAAGTGTCATTTTAAATATTTTGAGTAAATCAATGTTAAAGTTTGAAAAACACACACTACATCTGGTGAAAGGTCGCGCCTCTAAGTGGAAATCCACTTAGATTTCTTTACCACTCAAAAGATTACTATTTTAACTAACAAAATTTCAATAAAACTGGAAATTTTAGAAAATGTCACTTACACCCCTTGTGTTTTAGGGTCTACTTATATAAATATATATATATATATATATATACGTCAGGATTTTGGTGTCAAAACTCTATTAATTTTTAGAATATATTTATATTAAATTAAATTGATTATTATTAATACAATATCAACTTCTGATTTAAATTTAATATAAAGTTTTTTTTTAATCAAAATTCTTTTTTGAAATTATAGAATTTGTTTATATTGTTATATATATATATTCCTTGAGAAGATAAGGAGAATAAGACCAGCAGCCTCTTCTCTCTTACTACAATCTCTAGTCCATTGGCATATATGCACTGAGGATGGCCCCTGGACCGAAATATTTGCAATAAATTGAAGTAGTAATAGAGAAGAAGAGGATGCTGGTTATATTCTTCTTATCTTCCCAACTTTACATACCTATTGAATATATATTCCTTATTCATTAATATACTAGGAGAACTTAAGTAAAATGAGACTCAATTTTGTTTTATCTGATAAGAAATTTATTTGTGATGAAGAGA
This sequence comes from Euborellia annulipes, assembly GCA_023213315.1. Lineage (NCBI taxonomy): Eukaryota > Metazoa > Arthropoda > Insecta > Dermaptera > Anisolabididae > Euborellia > Euborellia annulipes. Next base: position 28,848 of record JAKCPI010016026.1, read on the forward strand.
CCTCTTGTCGGTGAAGTAAAATTATCGGTGTGATCTTTTTAGTTTTTGAGATATCCTAGTAGTTTTGGTCTTAAAATGTTCAGAAATTATCCTCTACAATAAAATATCAATAACTTAATTTGTGAAATTTCCGACAAGAGATCCCTTTTCACTTTATGCAACACATTTAGCTCTTAATGAGCCCGCGGGCTTGGTGTAGGGCTTAGCGTGCTGGCCTTCTATACCAAGGGTCTCGGGTTCGGATCCCAGGTAGTCCGATGATTTTATTTAAGCCATTTGGTATTCAAAATAAGAATGCCTGGACCCCAACTATATATATTATTAATATAACAGTTATCGTCAAAGTTTTATATGGACCCTGTTATGCAATGGTGTGTCAAAGACCAAACATCCAGTTTTGAGAAAATCAACAATAAAGTTTTTTGTTTACAGTGAATTATATATAATTTTTCTTGTCAATTGTGCAAGTAACATTAAATATAAATTTTTTTAGGACATATTTCATAAAAAAATACTATTAATTAAAGCATTTGAAACAATATTATTAACTCAATTTTGAATTTTTTTTTGGTCTTTGACACACCATTGCATAACAGGGTCCATATAGCCTAAGTTGCCAAAAAGACTGTGTGCATGTGTGTGTGAGTGTTTAAAAATAAAAATGAGCTTTTAATGAAGATTTCTTAATTGTTTTATTGCAGATGTTCTCTCAAGTTGCCACAGTTTCTTATCCGACTCCTCGAGCTCTGAATCCTACAGCATTTCAATCCCCACCAGTGACATCTGTTACAACAGTTCCCCCAGTGCCACCAAATCCTCCTGCTCAAACACCAAAACAAAGGGTGTTCACTGGAACTGTAACAAAAGTACATGACAATTTTGGATTTGTAGACGAAGATGTTTTCTTTCAAACAAGGTATAATATATAATCACCATACATTAATACATAATTGGCAATTTATTCTTTTTTCAGTGGAGGAGGGAGACAAATTTTTTCTACTTTAAAATAGTGAGTGCCTTATCCAGGGCCCCCTTCAAACTTTCTTTATCTCTATGTTGTATTTCAAGCAAAACTGCGTCATTCTCTTTCTTGTAAAGGATGATCTCAAGTGAGAGGTCTTATGAGCGAGTCTTGAATTTCTATTTTGTTTTTATCAATATAAAATTGGTCAATCATGTTATTCATAAAATTCTCTTGTGAAATCATTATTTTCCATGAAATAACCAAGTTGTTATTCTCTTATTTCTATTCCTTGTCTTGAGAAATCATTCACCTTCTATAAATTCTAATACCTCCAATATCTAAAAAAAAAAAATAAATAGGCCTAGATATAAAAATAATCACTAAAATTAGTTAAAATTCATCAAATCAAATAGAAAAGAAAATGAAAATCTTTATTGGAAATTTTCTAGGTATGAACCTTGAAAGTTTCCATTAAAAATATATAATATTTTTTTTAAAAACAATGAAATAATCACAAGTAGAAAACGGATGGGTGGGACTTAATATTGTCCTTCACTGTACTAAATATACATACATATAAAATATATATACAGGTCTATTCTCTAAAAACAGACGTTAAAACTTAATATCATAAATTGGGTGTTAAAAACAAAAGTAATAACATCAGCTTTAAAAATGCTATTCTCTAAACCAAGTTTTAACAGCAACGTTATAATTTTTCTTTTTAGAACCAGGTGTTAACGATCCATATGAAGATTTCAGTTTGTTTTGTTTTTACACTAACCTCTCGCACATGCATATTACTAAATTGATTTGTTATTCTTCTCAATCTAGTAGGCATATCTGACACATCTGCGTTAAAAAATGCTATTCTCTAAACAAAGTTTTTACAGCGACGTTAACATGCTGCTTTTATTTCAAAGCTGTAAAAATCATAACCTTATTTTTTAGGTTATAGACGCCATTTTTATGCATTAAATATGGCGTTAAAATATTAGACACCCATTAGACATGACATTAATTTTTAACCCTATTGACTTAGGCTTTAAAATTTTTGCTTACAGAATAGCAATTATTATGTTTTATTCATTGAACTGCAATGACGTACTAAATATACAAATATATATAGTCATTAAAATAATTTATAAATGTTTTTTTTTTTTTTTTTCACTAATCTCATTTAATATTTTGTTTTGTTCAACAGTTGTTGTGTGAAAGGTTCTAATCCTATAGTTGGGGATCGAGTTTTTGTTGAAGCCTCGTTCAATCCCAATATGCCATTCAAATGGAATGCAACAAGAATACAAGTTTTGCCAATGGGACAGCCTCAACAAACAAATCAAAGACCACCAGCCGTGGCAATACAGTCAGCGGCTTTAAAACAGAATCAGAATAGTTATAATGCCGTTCCACCGCCATCAGATGGAAGTGGAAGTGGAGCTGCTTTTCTACGGAACAGTCATCGCAAACCCAGCACTAGTAATCTATCTAGTAGTAACCGCCGGGATGATCGCAAGGTATTATTTTAAACATTAATTAATTAATTAACATTCTAACGAAATGACGGACCTCTTATATAATCGTCTTCATCTCTAATACAATCTGATTTAAAAAATAATCCCAGCATATTTTGGTTGCCCTTGCCCTTCAAAATTCATTCTTAACAGCTGATTAATAAATTTTTTTTTAATTTTTCAAGGATAAAGCACGCGATGACGACGATGACGATCGGAAAAAACGTAGAGATGATCGAAGAGATCGTGAAGAGAAAGATAAAAGAAGTCCTTCTTTAAGAAGACGGAGTAAAAGTCCAAGACCTGCTCCAAGACGGCGCACTCGCATCGTTCCTAGATATATGGTTCAAATACCAAAAATTGCCCTTGACTTGTGAGTTCAATTTATACATTCTTGAATATAATAATAATAATATTATTATACAGATGAATGAGAAATGAAAACGCTGGAGGTATTTTCAGGCCAAATTTTAATACCACTCGACGTTTCGGGGGACTCAACGCCTCCCTTCATCAGGACTAAAGTGGTTTTTTCATTTCTCATTCATCGATCTGCACCAGGCTTTCCCAATCATCAATTATTATTATTATACAGTGGAATCTCATTATTTCGTATTTCGATTATTCGATTTACCAGTTAATCAGTAAAAATTTGCCGCTCCACAGAGAGATTTTTTTAAATCTTTTGTATTAATTATTTATTTATAAATTTTTAATAAATAATTAATACAAAAATGTGGTCTATAAATTCTCCTAATAATAATAATTCAAACCACAAAAACTTTAATAAACAGATTTTTGTAATTTTGTACTCCCGATAATCGTATCAAACCATCCGCTCCGTGACTATATGAATTATCGGGATTTCACTGTACTATTAAACGATCAATGTACTTTTGTTTAGATGTAAGCACACCATTTCTCGAAAACAGTTACTTTCTCTTACCTATATATATATATATATATAGGTGTGTAATATATATAGAGAGAGTATTGCGATCGTGTCAAGATATTTCAGTTTTTTTTTCGATTTTGGCTCTAACGATTTTGATTAAAATTAATAAATCAACTATTTTTTAGATGGTCTTTAAAAAGTATATCAGTAAAATTTTTCGAAATACACTTACTGACGTACTTTTTCAGTTTTTTTTCGATTTTCTTAAAATTGACTTTAACGATTTAGATTAAAATTCATAATTATTTTTTTAAATCCTCTTTAAAATGTGTATTCTCATTTTGGTCTTAAAATTGTTTGAAATACACTTCACTGATGAATTTCAAATTTTTCAAATTCATTTTCCGGCTCTTCCTTCAATAGAGCCAATGTTAAATCCCTATGGGGATTTGCATGTTAATTTCAATTCAAAACGGGGTCCCTCTTGGAACTTTTTACACATTTAAAAAAAAATTTCCGCAATTTTATATTTATTTAAGATTCTCTATTGTGTTTAAAATATCCAAATATGAGATTAAATTTTGAAAAATAACCTTTGTTTATTTCAAGCAGTCAACATTTAAAACGCTAGTTTGAAACTGAGGTGCTATGGAAATATATACTCTTCCCAGTACCAATATGAAATTGCGCTAGGTCTTGTTTTTGAGAAAATTCAGCTTCTCATACTTTAATGATGTGATTTTTTTATTTTTTTCCAATTTTTTTTTTTTTTTAGGCCAGAAGCTGATGTACTTGAATTAAGAAGGCGTTATGCTAATTTGTACGTCCCATCTGATTTCTTTTCTACTCATGTCAGATGGGTAGATGCCTTCCCAGCTCATGCTCCTTTTACTCTAGACCGACCATGTTCTTTTCATGTTATGCATAAAGACGTTGAACCTGTGACTGAAAATACATCTCAATTGGAGCCTCCTGATGCGGATTATTTATTCTCGGCAAAGGTATTTAAAGAATTTTTTATTTATTCATTTGAATATCTTTGTTTAGTATAAAATATTTGTAGACTTGTTTAAATTGCATTAAATTAGGGAATATATTTATCTAATATTTAATAGAAATGTTCCATAAGGGGCTTCAGGAGGGCACATTGAATCTTTAGTCCGAAACTACTATGGCAGTATTTTTTTTAATGCGTTTTTTTTAAATGATTTAAATTCGTGAGCATTTTACATAATAGAATGTTTTTTTTAATTGCGATTAATTGAAAAAATAGTTTTTTTATATTTAGAGAAAGAGCAAAAAAAAAAAATATTATGGAAATTGTAATTTTTTTAAATCTAAAAATGTAAAAATCATTAATATCCAACCTATAAGATAAGTAGTGACCAAGACAAAAATAAATTTCGTATTTATTTAAAAATTAAGGGCCAAAGAGTTAGCACTCTTGCATAAGATGCCAGGCTAGTCTAACAGCTGGCATTATCAGATCACTTATAAGCCTAGATTTATATATTTTTAAGCTGTTAAACTATTTAAACTATTAAATGATCAACGAAAATCAAACAAATACATGAGATTGGATATAGCCCTACTATCCTGCCATCTGTTGGCAAATTTTTCATATTAGTTGGGCTTTTTGGCGATTCACTTCTTCATTTGAGCCAAATTTCTTTCCCTGGAGCATGTCTGCAAAAACCCAGTAGTCGCTGAGGGGCAAATTTGGAGAGTACGCTGGGGAACGAATCAACACACGAAATTTCTTTATATCCATTGGCTTGAAAATTACAAAACCGGGGTCACTAAAACGACTGTAATCTCTAAACTGATGGTCAGAATGCCATGAAATTGTGGCACGTACTGTTTGAAGGTACCTGGAAATCACGTGATCTTTCAACAATGTTGCCATCTATTGTCAGACTGGGGATTTATTGAGTGTTATGTATACAGTATAACAATGTGTTCTTTTTAGGTTATGTTGATGTCAATTCCTACGATGGACGAGATTTATCGCAAATGCTGCGCCTTGGCTGAGGATCGTGATTTTCGTGGCTCGAGTCCTGACAAAGATGCTGATTTCTCACGGGATTTTGTTCATCCAACGCGTCTTGTCAACTTTTTAGTGGGATTACGTGGAAAAAACGAAACAATGGCGGTGGGTGGCGCTTGGAGTCCATCACTTGACGGCGCCAATCCTGAAAAAGATCCATCAGTTTTAATTAAGACAGCCGTTCGTACTTGCCGAGCCCTAACCGGCATTGATCTCTCCAATTGCACGCAATGGTCAGTGTTCTAAATCCAAACCCTATCAAATATTTTAATCAAATTTTGATCTAAAATCATAATACAAAAAAACTTTTTAGATTCTTCATAAACACATGTTCATTGCTCTTAATGTACCATTATTTTTTTTTTTCTAACATTTCTCATTCTTATATCATCTTAATTCTTTTTTACCACACTCGCACTTTGTATTAATGCCAATTGCTCCCATTTTTTTTCTCTCTATTCCAAGCATTTCTCCTTCCCAGCTTAAAAATAAATGAAACATTTGTTGTGTGATTGCTTTTCGCTCCAGCAAGAAGAAGTTTGTGAATTTGGGGTACATCACGCTTTTAGCAATCCCTAAATTCTAAATTTTAACCTTTTCCACTAGATGATGATGATTTGGGTGGTCTTCGTCTACGGTAAGAGGGGTAGTATGCTGTTTTTTTATGATTTTTTTTTTTTTTGTTGGCGTTATTCTATTGTTTAGCATCTCGAACCCCTCTTTGGTGACTTTTTCTATTGGCCCCTTTCGGCAGGTATCGGTTCCTGGAGATATACTACCATCGGGCGGAGACGACTCACAAAGGCCGCCACGTGCCGGCCAGGGTTGAAACAGTGGTAGTCTTTCTCCCAGATGTTTGGAGCTGTGTGCCCACCCGTCTCGAATGGGATGGGCTTCATCTCAACTACAAGAAACAACTGGAGCGTCGCCTGTCACGCAACAGCACAACGAGAACAGCGGACGTCGAAGTCGCCACCAGTCCGGAACAGGCCGAAAAAGATGAAAAGGCACTTAACATATACACGTCACCAAAAAAATATATATATATATTTTTTATATATATACCCATAAACACTTCCTTCTCGCGCGTCGACACATCTGACACCGATCTGATGCAGCAAACCTCACATACTTACTTACTTACTTACTTACTCTTTCTCTTTCTCTCTACCATATATTCCTGTCTATTTAAAAAAAAAATTTTTTCCTTGTCTATTATTCATCTAAATATTGAAATTTTTATTAAATTTTATTTTCAACAAACTCGGTGGGAACTGAAGCACGAAGTTGATTTGGGGTCCCTGATTCGCTTCCATATAAATAAATAAAATATAATTTTTCTTTGAGAAAATCCCTAGCCGTGTATGGCCGTAGAGGAAATTCTTGAGGCGTTTCCTTTGAGGACGCCTTTCACGTTTATGGCAGGCTTTAGGAGTTCGTTGTGGTATATGCTACTTTAGCATTCTAAAAATTTAAGGGTGGCTATAAATAAAATGACCTGGGGTCTCAGTTTCGCTTCCATATTATTTATAAATACAATATATAGACGTCAGATATTTATCTTTAATGATATTTTTTATTCTCTTGGCGATCGATTTCGCTTTTTATAGCATCATCAGGCCAGCGTTGTGTATAATTGAAATCTTGAAAAAATTAGTCCACATATAATTAAAATTGTTTAAAAGTGACGAGAGAAAATATAATTTTTTAATTTTTCATATGAATAAAATATATTTTTCATTGAGGGAAAATCCTATCTGGGTATGATCGAGGTTTCCTTAGAGGAAATCGCTAAGGAAATTCTTGAGGCGTTTTCCTTGAGGGCACTCTTCACATGTATTGCAGGCTTTAGAAGTTCGTTGTGCTATATGCTATTTTACCTATATGCTATTTTAGCTTTCCAAAAATTTAAGGGTGGCTATAAATAAAATGATCTGGGGTTCGGATTTTCTTCCATATAAATCTCTTTATAGGCCTAATAAATAAATAAAATAATAAAATATATTTTTCATTGAGGGAAAATCCGTGTATGTCCGAGGTTTCCTTAGATGAAATCACTAAGGAAATCCTTGAGGCGTTTTCCTTGAGGACGCTCTTCACATGTATTGCAGACTTTAGAAGTTCGTTGTGGTATATGCTATTTTAGCTTTCCAAAAATTTAAGGGTGGCTATAAATAAAATGACCTGTGGTTTCGGATTCGCTTCCATATAAATCTCTTTATAGGCCTAATAAATAATAAATAAAATAATAAAATATATTTTTCATTGAGGGAAAATCCGTGTATGTCCGAGGTTTCCTTAGATGAAATCACTAAGGAAATCCTTGAGGCGTTTTCCTTGAGGACGCTCTTCACATGTATTGCAGGCTTTAGGAGTTCTTTGTGGTATATGCTATTTTAGCATTCCAAAAATTTAATTTCAATAATTAGATGAATAATATTTTTTTTTTGTTTCATTTTTCTTCTGTCTTTTCACGACTAATTTCCTCCCATATATTTTTTTTTAGCTTTAATTTTTTTTTTTATTATTAATTATTATTATTATTTTTTTTTTTTTTAATAACCGAAAAACAAAACCAGAAACACTTTGTGTTATATAAACCATTTGTCTCCTCTCATTAGGCGGCTTGGTGCAAGGCAGAATATTAAACCAGCTGAAACAAACACATCTCTTGTTATCTGTCATCCAGATCGTTATGGATATCAACGAAATATCCAATTGGATATGGATGCAACGGGCCCGCTACTTTTTCCATACAATTTATTATGTTATTAATATTCCCTTATAATTATTAATAATTACTCTACAAATTTTTTATTTTTTGGAGAGTTATTATTTAGGAAGCTTATTATTTTAGTTTATAATCTTTTTTTTATCCTCCCCAAAGAAATTTTATGAAATTCTCTAGCTGCCCCCGAGTGCTAAACAATCAACGATTTGGTTCTAGGACGACATGGAGGTGCTCGAGGTGAAAAAGGAACCCACACACTATGCTGATCTGGACCCTAAGACTATGAAGGTGTGGATTTTATCCAAACTCTTTTTTTTTTATAATATGTGTGTTTTTTATTTAAAAAAAAAAAAATTCAGTTCAGGAAAAATATGTATTTTTTATTGTATTATTGTTGTTTAAAAAAAGAAAAGGGCTTTTGAGGGTCTAGCTAAAAAACGCCTAAACCAACTGCCTTATGTGTCTTTTTCGGTTCTAAACTAAATTTCTTTTTAGTTTTCTTTGGTCGTGCTAAGACAGAAATTTTCTCAACGTTTTTTTTTTTTTTTTGTTTTTTTTTTTTTGTAAATTTAGATGTGTATGTCTCTTTTGTTCCGCATGGGAGTTCCACCATTGATTGTTGTTTGATTGACTACGTGGGAGAGTTCTTTAAAAAAAAAAAACATTTTTTTTTAATAATACCGAAATTTTTATTAATTACATTTCCTCTTTAGGTCAATGAATTGCGTCACGAGTTAGAAGCCCGTTCGCTCAGTCCAAAAGGTCTCAAATCACAACTCATCGCTCGTTTGACTAAAGCCTTAAAAACCGAAGCCGAAAAAGCCGAAGAAGAGGAGGGATCTAAAAATGAAGATGATCGCGAACCAACACCGAAATCCGATGGCGAGGATAAAGACGAAGAGAGAAAAAAGAAAGATGTAAGCTGTAGTAATTTAATCATCTAAATATATTTTTATTTAGGAGAAACATAAATGGAAAAAATAACATTATTAATTAGAATTTAAATAAGAAGTTTATTCGAAGTACCTTTCGATGTTTAATGGTGTAAAGTAAAACAAATTTAGGTTTTAGCTTAGAATTTATTGCGACTGTTTCTGTTCAGACAGTTTCGGAGAGTCATCGACTCGAGATTTTGTCCTAATCTAATGATTCGCTTCAATCTTCTTCTTTCCTCGCCTGTATCCGCGGTGCGGGGTCAGCGGTCCTTATCTTACTTCTCCACACCAATGATTCCCTTCAATATTTTTAATAGGACAATTAAATTTAAGTACACAAGGCTTTTTGTTTCAATGATATATTAATTTAATATTATATATATTATATTGTATGTACATACTGTATGTAATTCACTTCTGAAGATGACACATATGGTGTCGAAGTGTTAATATTAAATTAATACATCATTGAAACAAAAAACCTTGTGTACTTAAATTTAATTCTCCTATTAAAGCATAATGTTTCAACTAGAGCCAACGGTTACCAGTTTAAAATTAATGCTTCAATATTTTCTTTATTTTGCACTTATTCCTTCTTGATTGAAATTTACGACAATTTGGAGTTTTGTATTGATCGTATTTTTAATTATTGCCATCCGAATTGTTATTAAATTATTAGCCAGGTGAATAGCTGTATCAACAAGTAGCAGGATAAATAAAAGTCCAAGCAGCTATGTTTATTATTTTGTTATTATATTCTAACCTACAGCTCCGTTTTGGTTGAATATGCGACCATCTTCATATCTCCATGGCTGTAATGAAGTATATAAAAGACAACCTCTTGATGATGAAGACATAACCTCAAGAGGTTAATATACGTACTCCATTACAACCATGAAGATGTTATAAGAAACGTCGCTATGGTTTCGAATATAATAAAGAAATAAACATACCTGCTTGACCTGTTGTTTTTAAATTGTTTTCAATTAAGGGATGTATAAAAACGACGTGATCATTTTTCCAAGTCATAGATTCAAATTGAAAATCCTATTTCCTGGAAAAACCTGGAAACCCCCCCTACTTAATATATTCACCCCCCCCCCCAAAATATATTAATAATAATATATTAACACCAATTTTTTCGCTTAATTATTTTAAATATTTCTCTTTTAAGGATGAAGATAAGAAGAAACAAGACGAGAAAGAACGCGCGATGCTTGAAAAGAGATTCGTTTTGCCTGAGACTCCACATATCTTGGTTCACCCATCAAAGACAGCGAAATCAGGGAAATTTGACTGCACTGTTATGTCCTTGTCGTTATTGCTTGATTATCGTCCTGAGGACACAAAAGTATATAAAAAAATTCCTTTATTTAATTTCTTGTAAATGTAAAATTTAATACTTTTTTAGGAACATTCGTTTGAAGTTTCTTTGTTTGCTGAACTTTTTAATGAAATGTTAATGCGCGATTTTGGATTTAAAATCTATAAATCGTTAGTCGAAGCGCCGGACTTTAAACGTGAAGAGGAAAAAGAAAGAGAAAGGAAAAAAGATAAAAAAGACGATAAAGATCGTAAAGATGATAAAGATAAGAAAGATGACAAGAAAAATGGAAGGAAAGATGATAAAGATGATAAGGATTCGAAAAAAGATGATATGAGAAGAGATGATCGAAAGGATGATGATGATGAAGATTACGACGACGATGAGGATGTAAATATTTTTAATTTTTATTTAATCCAAAATAGAATGAATTAAGAAAATTTTAAAATAAGCTTAGATGATTTATTTAAAAATTAAATGTCAAATAGTTCAGCACTCTTGCAAAAGATGGCAGGCTAGTCTAATAATAATCCATATATATAATTTTTGGACTACATTCCAATTTAGTTGTTAATTTTCATCCCATCCTTCAATAATATTCAGAAAAAGGGATGGTTTCAATTTATTTTGAAATATAGTACTAAAACATTTTTTTTTTTTTTTTAAGGATGATGATTCAAAAGATAGTAAACATATCAGGGATCGTGACGATAAGAAAAGAGACAAAGATAAAAACAAGGATAAAAAAAAGAAAGACCGACCAAAATTATATACCGAAGATCCAAGTTTGCTTCTCTCTTTTGTTTATTTCGATCAATCCCATTGTGGCTACATTTTTGATAAAGATATCGAAGAACTTTTATATACGCTTGGATTAAATCTTTCAAGAGCTCAAGTAATTAAACATTTTTTTAATTATTTATTTTATAATTTTGATTTAATTTGATTTTTTTTTCTTTTCAGGTACGAAGACTAGTACAAAAAGTTGTGACAAGAGATTCTCTACATTATAGAAAATTAACAGATAAACCAAAAGAGGAGTTTAAAGACGAAAAAGAAAAAAGTAAAAAGAAATTGTTAATAATGTTTTTTACCTTATAAATTTTATATAAAGTGCATCTAAATGCTATCAGAAAAACAGCGGAACACAGCGTTCTTTTTGTTCAATCGACTCAAGGGAATTGTGAAAGACTCACAATTTGTATGTGACATCAAATTCCAAATGAATCTTTCACTACCAATTTCCAATAGATCTATGAAAAGAGTAAAAAAAAAGACGAAAAGTTGTATCTTCTGTTTTCTGACACCATTCATCGAACTTTATATATACACTTTATAAAAGGTTTTTTATTTAGTGTTACATATTATCTATTGCAAAAGTATTGAGACTAAAGCCCGGTAGTTAGGCAGCCCAACTGACAGCTTGTCTGTGTGGGAAATACCTTTTTCAAAGCAGTCAATAGGCCGAACGACCTTTTTTAACAAAAGAATAACCATAAAAATTTAGTGTCTGCTTTGAAAAAGATATTCACACAGAGTTTAGTGTGTGTGTGTGTGCCTTTTGGACTGCCTAACTACCAGGCTTTAGTTTCAATACTATTGCAATAGAAGGTATTTTAAATCAATCATATTGATATAAGATAGAAATAACATTTTTTTCTTTTTCAGGGAACAAAAGACATATATCTACAAATCAAAATGAAATCGATGGAGCTCCTCCATTTAAAAGATTCAAGAGAAATAACGCTAGCGAATCGAATAGTGAAAACCTTCCCGATGGTATATACATATATAAATTACTAATCTCTGTTGCGAAGTCTAAATTATTCTTAAATTTAATTAAATTATCATCTAATTAATCAAAATGAAATTGATAAATAATTGATGAAATTGTAATTTTAGATAAATAAATAACACAAGGTTAAGTTTCATTTTAACAGTGCTGCCATCTTTAGTAAAATAAGATACAGTGCTGCCATCTACGATGAATATGCAATAAATATTAATAAATGTAATAGTCAGTTTGTGCCGTAGCTCTCTGAAGATGAGGTATTATCGTCGAAATGCACATAAGCTAAAATAAAATCCCTTTGAAACTTAACCTTGTGTTATTTATTTATCTATAATTAGATGAGAATTTAATTACAATTTAAGAATGTTTCAACTAGTACCTGGTGAATTTTTCGGATTATATTAATTATTATTATTTCTAATTTGTAGGCTTTACAATGTACAAAGGAAGTATGTTGGATGTTGGGAAATTAATGGAACAATTGAAACGAAGCGAAAAAGCAAGAACAGATACTGAAGAGAAAATGTTGCTGTTACGAGAGGAACTCTCGCAAATAAAAGAATCTTATTCTAAATCATCTACTAATCTTAAAGAACTCACTATTGAATTAAAAGATTATAAATCGAAATTACATCAAAGTGAAGATACACTTTCAAAAGTGCAAGTAAGTAACGCATATCTCCCTTCAAATATTAATAACCGTAAAGTGTTCACAATAAAATTCACTTCTGGAGATCTCAATAAAAAAATTAAAATAAACTAAGGGCCGGTAGCTTCATCTATGGGTAGTTAGTGGTTTCTGTTAAGTGGCTTTTTTTAGTGCAGAAACTCTCTTCAGTTTTATTTTATAGTAAAATATACGACATCTCATCATTTTATTAAAAAAGATATAGGCCTATATTTGTTATTTTTATTTTGATACAACTTTTTTTAACAATAAAATAATGAGATGTGATATATTTTACAATATGTTGAAGGTTAGGGCCGCTTCTATCAGATGTAGCCATTTTGCTTTCAATTGGATAACCCAGCTTTCGACAAGGGCGGATACAAGGGGGTGGGGGTAAAGGGGGTATTACCACCACCCCCCTGAGATTTGAAAAAAAAATACTTTTTTTCGAAAAAAAATTTATTTTTAATGTAAAATTTTAAAAATTAATACTTAAAAACTTGATTTGTATTTATATTCTGGCAAACAAGTGCAGAATGCGCCTTTAAATTACCGAAATTGAGAAAAAATAGTGTGCTTTGCGACGAGTCACACCAGATTACCCCCGAGAAACACCTCTGGATCCGCCCTTGGCTTTCGAGTATATGTATATGTGAAATATGTTGAATTTTTAGCCAAGGTCTTTGTTAAATTAGCAAACGTTGAGTTTAAGATATAACAAACGGGTGATATTAGAAATTAGGAACTGACCGAATATTCGGTTTCGGTTACCGTTTCGGCCAGTTTTTGTAAAAAATCCTGGTTTCGGCCGTAGTTTCGGTTTCGGCCGGCCGAAACTTGAGTCTGAAAAGATGGGATGAGATTCTCAAGAAAAAAAAAATTATTTGCAAAAGCGGAAAAGGTGCGGAAAAAAAATTTAGTCTCCCTAAAAAAAAGGTAAAATGATATGAATTTTTTATAGGAAATACAAGTTTCGGTTTCGGTCGGACCCTATTAGAAATATGTCAGCCAGGATTATATTTCTAGAATATATGGCAAAATGTTGAGGATGATTATTTGAATATTTTCTAATCCCAAGTTGTTACTATGTTTGAGGGTTGGCAACTCCCTCTGGCGAGTCCTAAGTTCAGCTATAGCATTGTAATTTTTAAATTTTGGTCAAAAAATTTATTTTTTTAAATTAATTATTTTAATTTATAATTTTCAGTAGCGAAAAGGGCTTAAAAATCCTTTGAATACTATCATGTTATTTTTTTTGAAACATAAATGAGTTACTGTCATAGTTAGTGGCGGACTAAGGCTAAAGCGAGCCCTAGGCAACATTATTGCGGAACCAAATAATTATTTCCGCCGTGCGAAAAAAATTTTCCTTGTATAAAGAGTAGATTGTAAATGTTAGATATGGCATCTTACACTGCGACAAAGTAATTAGACATTTGTAACTTGTAATTATTTATTATTCTTTTCTTTTTTAGGCCGATTCGGAGCTATATTTAAATACCTTAAAGGATATAGAAACAAAAATTGCGCCCGTAATCTCAAGAAGTCTTGCTGATCAAGATATTTCAGATCAAGAGTTTATCATGACTCCTAAAAATGAATCAAAATATCATGATCATATTAAAGAAGAACCGGCATTAAAAAACGAGGTTAACGACGAGAAATAGTCATTGAAAAAAAAAATATTCATTAATTAGATGTACATTTTTCATAGTGATATAAGAAGAAAAATAAAAGTTTTTTTTTTTTTATTTTGTGATTTCAATTACTTATTATTAAAAAAATATTAATTATTGAAAAAAATAAACATTTTTTTAAGTAAATAAAAAATATTTTAAATGATTTTTATTAATTATTATATAATTATATATATATATATTTTTTTTAAATTTATATAAGATCTTTTTCGGCAACGGAGGTCATTTAGACCCCGTCTCTATTTATTTCAATTTATTGGTATCCAAAATAAATTGAAATAAATTTTTGTCGCATGAGACGGGATGAGAAACCCGCAACCCTTGGTACAGAAGGCAAGCAAGCTAACCCCTACAGCCCGAGGAGCAATAAAAACACATAATAAATATTGAAATTTAAAAAAATTTAACGAAAATATTAACCCTACAAAGTCAGTCCCCTGGCATGTACCAGCTCAAAAAGTGAACATTTAAATGCAAATTTAATTTAAACTATTAGATTTATATCGATATAATCTAAGATACTTTATTAAGCGTTGTTAAGTCATAAATTTTGATTTTAAATAAATTTACATTATTTTTTTTTATTTTAGTCGCGTAAGCGTCAGTCCCTTGGCTTATGTTAAATGATAAAATAATTATATGTTTTATATAAGTTCAGGGTGTAAAGATGGCATTGGTGACCAAACATAGGTCCTTATTCTTCTTTTATATACTTTTATTGTTATTTTTGTGTCGAAAATCAGTATGTAAACACTCAATTCGTCAGTCCCTAGCTAAGTAATATTTTGGAAATTTATTAATAATTATTTCAACAATATACTGGATTTGCTGTCTTTTCATTGTTATATAAAAAAAAATATTCCATATGAATTAGCAGATTTTTTGTGTTTTATATCAAAAACGTCAGTCCCATGGAAGTTTTTCAACCGTAAAGCTAAAAGCTAAGAGGCTGATGAGCTTATATATTAATACAAAAAAAAAAAAATCAAAAATTCTGAGTGTTACTATATGAACACAATAAGATTAACTTATTGTCTATCAAAATCATTACAAACAATTGAAATCAAGTTTACAAATTGTCCATTTTAAATTCAACCCCAAAGTTAACCCATTTTTAATTTAATTAGAAGGGGAATCTTGAAAACCCATTTTTGTAGAATGACCCATATAAATATATAAAGGATAGTTTGTTGGGTAGCTCCTGGGAGAAGAAGAGGTTGGCAGGCAAGTACGTGGAGACAAAACATCTCTGAGGTCATGCATACACGAAGACTTGAAGACGATGATTTGAAGGACCGAGAAGCTTGGATGCGAGAGACAACGACGTATACAAAAATACTCGCTAATATATATATATATAAGCTTATTATATATTTGAATATATATAATTGAATTTGAAATTTTTGACTTATATATATATAAGTCAAAAATTTCAAATTGGAAAAAGAATAAATGCCTATAGGTCTACTAAGTAAATTGTATAGAAAATTCTAATTTAATATGAAAAAATCTGGTATGACTCGTCGCACAGCACACAACTTTCTCTTACCTTAGGTAATCGAAAGTTGTGTTCTGTGCTTGTCATACCAGATTTTTTGTGTTGACATATATTTAGTTTCTATCGATATATTAGAATACAAGATATAAAATTTATAAACTGAGAAAATATTTATATTTTATTTCCGTGATAAGCATTTTTACAACGCTTTTCCTTTTTTTTTTTTTTTTTTTTTTTTTTATAAAGTACAATGAAGGACAATATTAAGTTCCACCCATGCGTTTTCTCCGTGTGATTATTTCATTGTTTTTATAAAAGAAAAAAATCTTTATTGGAAATTTTCTAGGTTTGAACCATGAAAGTTGTCATTAAAAAATATATAATTTTTTTTTAACAATGAAATAATCACAAGTAGAAAACGCATGGGTGGGACATAATGTTGTCCCTCAGTGTACAAGAGTAAAGTGTGCTTCAAACAATTTCAAGGGCAAAATGAGAATATATATTTTTAACTAACTAGGCTATTAGTTTAAGAAAGTTTATTTATTAATTTATAATAATTAATTAGTAGTGGCTGAATGTATAAATAGCCAAAGAAAATGTTTGTTTTTGCTTTATTGAATCGTTCGATAGAAGATTACCTGGACCTCCAATATGTATTTTAATCAATAACGAATATCGTAAAAGTCTTATATGGCCTGAGTTGCCGAAAAGACTGTGTGAATGTGTACGTGAGTGTGAGTGTTTAAAAAAAAAAAACGATAGAGCAGAAAATTTTTTTTTTTTTTATTTTGCTTTGGATATATTATGAAAATACTGTAAATGATGATTAACATATTCTATTGATTCATTTTAATTAGATTACTGTTTATACAAAAATATTGAATTTTAAAATAAGCTTTATGTGAATTGCTCAGTTAATTTTCTTCTCCTAGGCTGATTTAATTAAATTTTAGATATTCATATAGGTTTAATAAATAAAAAATTCCAAATTTTTATTTTAGATATTTTAAATTTCTTTAATTTTTCAAAATCAGCATCTCAAGACACGTACCTTAACACGTTGACGTTAGTGAGGGTCCAGAAAAAGGTAAATCAGAAATCAACAGTTTTTATGATACTGATGATATGGAATAGTTGAAAGTGGCACTAATTAAGAAACACTTGTTAACTAGAATTTCTATCATATGTTAAATCCTGGTTAACTCAAACGGGCTTGAAACATGCTGTCACAATACAAAAGAACCGGTTGCCGCCTCCGTGCCAGGTGACTTTTGGCGCGCGCGCCAGCCCTCTTCTCTCTCCCTCACATTAAGAATTAAAAAAAAAGTGCAGGAGCAGAGGCGTACCGAGGCAGTTGGGGGCCTGGGGCGGCACTAGAAGAGGGGGCCTTATATTGAATTTTTTTTTTTTTGGGGGGGGGGGGCTGCTCATCTTTAAATATCCCTCTTCTCCATACATAAAAATATTTTTAAAATACCGTATGTTCCTGAACTCCAAGGGTCCCGGGGCCTCTCGAAGAGAAATTTTCATTAAATTTTGATTTTTTAACTAAATTTTTCGGTTTTTATTTAAGCCCTGAGGGCCCCGGGGCCTCAAAAAGAGAAATCCTCATTAAATTTTGTTTTTGTGCCCTGAGGGCCCCGGGTCTTCTCAAAGAGAAATTTTCATTAAATTTTGATTTTTTAACTAAATTTTTCGGTTTTTATTTTTGCCCTGAGGGCCCCGGGGTTTTCAAAGAGAATTTTTCATTAAATTTTGATTTTTTTAACTAAATTTTAGGTTTTATTTGAGCCCTGAGGGCCCCGGGGCTTCTCAAAGAGAAATTTTCATTAAATTTGATATTTTATCTAAATTTTTCGGTTTTATTTGAGCCCTGAGGGCCCCGGGGCTTCTCAAAGAGAAATTTTCATTAAATTTGATATTTTATCTAAATTTTTCGGTTTTTACTTGAGCCCTGAGGGCCCCGGGGCCTCTCAAAGAGAAATTTTCATTAAATTTTGATTTTTTAACTAAATTTGTCGGTTTTTACTTGAGCCCTGAGGGCCCCGGGGCCTCAAAAAGAGAAATTTTCATTAAATTTTGTTTTTACTTGTGCCCTGAGGGCCCCGGGGCTTCTCAAAGAGAAATTTTCATTAAATTTTGATTTTTTAACTAAATTGTTCGGTTTTTACTTGAGCCCTGAGGGCCCCGGGGCCCTTTTTTGTTTTTACTTGTGCCCTGAGGGCCCCGGGGCTTCTCAAAGAGAAATTTTCATTAAATTTGATATTTTAACTAAATTTTTCGGTTTTTATTTTAGCCCTGAGGGCCCCGGGGCCTCTCAAAGAGAAATTTTCATTAAATTTTGATTTTTTAACTAAATTTTTCGGTTTTTACTTGAGCCCTGAGGGCCCCGGGGCCTTTTTTTGTTTTTACTTGTGCCCTGAGGGCCCCGGGGCTTCTCAAAGAGAAATTTTCATTAAATTTGATATTTTAACTAAATTTTTCGGTTTTTATTTTAGCCCTGAGGGCCCCGGGGCCTCTCAAAGAAAAATTTTCATTAAATTTTGATTTTTTTAACTAAATTTTTCGATTTTTACTTGAGCCCTGAGGGCCCCGGGGCCTCAAAAAGAGAAATTTTCATTAGATTTTGATTTTTTAACTAAATTTTTTGGTTTTTATTTGAGCCCTGAGGGCCCCGGGGCCTCTCAAAGAGAAATTTTCGTTAAATTTTTTTTTTTAATAAATATATGGGGGCCTATGCCGGCTCGGGGCCTGGGGCGGACCGCCCCCCCGCCCCCCCTCGGTACGCCACTGCAGCAGGAGGTGGATTTGAACTCGCGAAGTTTGGTTTCGAGAGAATGGAAAAAAATATAGACGAATTAGCCACTTGAGCCACACTTTGATTTATAAATTTAAGGAAAAATTAGCCATATAAAGTAACATGAAATAAAAGAAGTATTAAAAAATTTTAATATTCCACATATGATATATCATTTTTTAGTAAATTTTATGCAGATTAATAATTTATAATGAAAATTTCAAAAGGATGCTTGGTTTTCAAATTATTCAATAGGCAAAAGTCACATTGTGAATGCCTTAATGTAATTAAACCAAAAACTCTATCTAACATATGATACATGTTATTAATTCTTGAATTCCCCTGATTCCAGAGAACTAAAGCCCTTTTAATTATATGATCTAATTTGGAAGTTATTGGCGATCAAAGTTAAGCTTATTTTCCACCTTAATGACATCAACACTCAATTTTCTATATTATCGAAAAAGTTTATTTATCTTTGTCTGATTAAAACCAAATTTTTACCAGAGATTTATAATTAAAAAATGAGTTTTTTTCAAAGTTTCATTAAGATTGGTAAAGAAATAAATAAAATATTGACTATTTTGTAAATTTAGTTTTAGAATTTGGGATCTCAGTTGCAAGCCTAGAGCCGGTTCATAGACGGCTCTCTTTACCCATCCGGGATCCCAAATTCTAAAACTAAATTTACAAAATAGTCAATATTTTATTTATTTCTTTACCAATCTTAATGAAACTTTGAAAAAAACTCATTTTTTAATTATAAATCTCTGGTAAAAATTTGGTTTTAATCAGACAAAGATAAATAAACTTTTTCGATAATATAGAAAATTGAGTGTTGATGTCATTAAGGTGGAAAATAAGCTTAACTTTGATCGCCAATAACTTCCAAATTAGATCATATAATTAAAAGGTCTTTAGTTCTCTGGAATCAGGGGGAATTCAAGAATTAATAACATGTATCATATGTTATATAGAGTTTTTGGTTTAATTACATTAAGGCATTCAGAATGTGACTTTTGCCTATTGAATAATTTGAAAACTAAGCATCCTTTTGAAATTTTCATTATAGATTATTAATCTGCATAAAATTTACTAAAAAATGATATATCATATGTGGAATATTAAAATTTTTTAATAATTCTTTTGTTTCATGTTTTTTATATGGCTTATTTTTACTCATATTAGTAAATCAAAGTGTGGCTCAAGTGGCTAATTCGTCCTCGAGGAATCTATTTTTTTCCATTCTCACGTAATCAAACTTCGCGAGTTCAAATCCACCTCCTGCACTTTTTTTTAAATCATATTATCAATTTCCTTTTATTTTTAATGCTAACTTATAATTTCCTTTATCTGTCATTATAATGAGAGAAAGGATTTGTGGAATATAAATTTTGATTGGCTACGGCACTGTTCACAAAAACAGATTATATTATTATTTAACTAATATTCTAAAAAATATGAAGGACGTCTATGGCCGTCATTTGTCTATCAAAAGCAGGGAGGTAGGGAGGGACAATAAGCTGCGAACATAGGCGAGGTAATAGTCTACCGAAGTGGGAGGGTGAGGAAGCTTATCCGCCATCTTGCTGCGCACAAAACATTAAACCTGTCCATTGGAACCTGTGTAAAAAGTATAAGAATTAACAAGCGAATAATTAATGAAAAAATAATTAATAGTATCAACTATTTATCATATAATATATAAGGTATGTTTTTATGATTATTTTGCCCTTATTCATCTTATATCGAAGTTAAATAATTAATATTTTTATCATTATTTTAAAATTTATTGACAACTCTCTTTGAGGTTAAAACTTTTATTTTTTTATTTTTTTACTACCAAATAAGTAGTTTTTTATCATTATTTATTTATTTCTATTTAGTTTTTTCTCATATAAAGGTTTTTTTTTCAAAAGGAAGCAAATTGTTCGACATATGGTTGTTCCAATCGTAGCGATGAACCAGGCAAAAGTAAAATGCAAAAAATAGAGGAGATTTCAAGGAAAATAACTTTTCACTCGTAAGTATACATTATATCAACGTTCTAATTAGCAAAGTGCCTAACTCCATTTTTGTTTATTTTTTAGGAGATCCAAAAAACATTTGATTGTCATTTTTAGAGCCACTGAACATTTTGAAATTGAATTTTCTTATTAAGAAGCATTGAGACAATTCCTTCTTCTTATGTAAAATAAAAGCGAATTAAAAAACATTTTTATAAAATTTTTAATTGACAATCTATTTTTTCCCATTATCCCAAACATTTCTGGCGGCATGTAAGTTTGCTGATAAGTGTGAGGAATTATTAAAGAAAAAAAATATATAGAAATTTTAAAAGCAATTAAACGACTGTCTTCTACTGGAATTTAAATTTTATTAAATTATTTAATTACAGAAACTTCGAGGACGTTTGTTCCCATCATCAGTATGATACAATACAAATTTAGATAAAAATATATATATTTAATATTAGGAACCGACCGAAGTTTCGGCCAATTTTTGTATATGAAATACAAGTTTCTGTTTCGGCTGAAAATCTTGTTATATTTATTTTTTCCAAGGCCAATGATATGGTCATTAAGTTACTGTCTAAATTTTATAAAATTTGAACAGTTTATTATATTATCCAACTTATTGCTGAATATTTCAATTTCCCATATTCAAATTTTATTTAAGGTGCGCTTATATTTTATTTAATGTGATTAATCTAAAAAAATCTTGAATCTTGAAAATAAAAAAAGAGCTTCTAAAAGTTGTAGATATTTTAAAAAGCTTTAATTAAAAAAAAAAAAAAAAATTGAGTTTGATAGTTTCAAAATTGTGGCCGCAACCTCTCAAACTCTGCACCTCGAACGCGCACCTTAACTCCTTAGCAATGATAAATGACACCGTATAATATGAATTATTATTTGTAATTTATTTAAAATTGCTATTTTTGAGAGATTATTATTCACTTTTTATAAGTAAAAAAACATCTCAAATAGCTTATATCACTTAATTAGGAAATTTTTGCGCTCTTAAGAATATTTACTTTTTTTCTGATTTTAATTTTTTTGTGGACTAAAAACCTAAAAAAATAAAGAAACTATAATTTTAAATAGTCCGTTTATTCGTTTATTTATTTAGGGGGCAGTATAATATTGAAAATCTTTATTAAAACTATATATAATTTTATATTGCGTTCAATGGATATTTCAATGTTTTGTGCGCACCAAGATGGCGGACGTGACGTAGCCGTGACGTAGGCGGTCGACTCGCTTCTCAGCTCAATGTCCCTCCCTACCTCCCTG